>RDPX01000023.1:1472169-1537195 GCA_003991215.1 Morbakka virulenta
TAAAACTTCTAATAATAATTTTGTGTAGAAACAAGCTGAAAGCCTTATTTTAATTTTAAGCTGGCACGTAAGTGTCCAAACACAGCAAGGTACTATTTGTATTGGCCTTTCACCTTTATTTCGTCATAATTTTAAATCAACTTCTTCAATTACATTTTATGGGATCAAATTACCTGCTTTTATTTCGGAAGTTAAAACTTAATTAAACTGAACTGTCCTGCTGATACTTTTCCTGACATCATATGCAGTTCTCCAAAATTATATTGAAGCCAACAGTTTTGCCTCTGGCAATAAAATCATGTCATCGAAGCTTAAAATAACTTCTGGTTGACCAATTATCCACAGAAGACTGACATTAAAACCCACATTCATGGGTTCATAGTTGGTGTAAGGTTTCCCCCTACTTGCAAGCCCATGAAATATTGAAAAAAGCATTTGACACCATTTAAAATGTTTCCTAGTGACCACAAGGTCACATGGGAATGTTGTTCACGTAAATGCGCACCAGATTAAAAAGATAGTTTCATCTGTTGCTGGTAGAACAGAGTTTAAGAACATAACATAGTACTGTTTTGTTTTTTTTTCTTCTCGGCATTTTGACTGAGGTCAAGTGCAGAGCTCTGGTCTCTCCTTGGTCGGAGCTTTGGCTATAGGGCCCAGCCATGTAGAACAGGGGTCACGAGATGCTTGAGGCTTGGCTGAAGATCAGCCCAAGGGGAAGGGCCTTCCAATGGAGCGTCCTGGAGAGGCGATTCGCATGTCTTGCATTTATGGTGTCTTGCGTGCTTTCTGTCCCACTTGTTCTTGATCTGTTGCTTCCCTTCGGGTCTTTTATAAATCGGTATCTGTGAAATCAGGCGACGGGCACACAACTTCGTGTGAATACTTGGTTGGTATCCAGCGCCTTACCCATGCTGGCACTGGCAGGAGTTAAGGAGTAGAATTAGCGGCAGGTGCACTAGAGTGCTTGTGATTAATGTGCCGGCCTGGCTTATTTGCTCTTAAACTGCTGGTGAACAGTACAGTGACTGTGAATGCATAGCGTAGGCTAAGTTTCTGTTGCTGTTTGGGGCTGCCAGTATCAGATGAGGTTCATTAGTCTTGGGTGGTAGCTCATCTAAGTGAAGGACAACACTGATTTCAAACCCCCACTGCCTTGCGGTGAGCTCCTTTCTTGGGAAAGGCTTCAGGAGTAAACCTTGAGGTAAAATCAGGAGCCAGAGTCCCGTAGGCAGTTTGGTGCCACTCACAGCACCATTCTAGAAACTCCTGCAACAAAATTGGGTCCCAGTCCTATCGATACTACCCTTCCACTGGATCGGGCCAGTGCTGTCGAGAGGGGAGATTTACTGCATGGGTAACAGTCCATCCTCCTACGCGCTACCCAGACTCTGCACTTTGTAAAATGATATTCGACACCAGATTACAATACACTGGGGAGGTCACTCCAGCTTCGCTGCTTACGCAGGGCAGGTACAACACGGAAAGCAGCAGTTTACCGGTTCGATGTCAAAGCTCAATTGGCGTAGGGCTAAACTCCAGGGGGTGCTTCTGAAGGTGGGAGAATTCCTCGCACTTCATTGATCAGTTAATGCCTGCCTCAAGCTTGGCAGCCCCCACCCAGTAAGGTACTGCCCCGCCACGGTCTGCTCACCTCACTGGGTGCGTGGGATTAGGGCAAAAACCGACAAGCAGATCGACAATATATGCACCAAGACACACACAGAAAAAATTTACAGCCCTTAAACTGGGCACTTTGAATGTCAGGACCAGGCTTCATCAATGACGACCTCCAAGACATAGATGATGCACGGAAGACAGCTGTGATTGACAGAGAACTGCAGAGGCTACAACTTGATATTGTAGCCCTCCAGAAAACCAGACTATCAGGATCGGGTTCCGTCAGAGAACATGGCTTCTCCTTCTTTTGGCAAGGGAAACCACCAGGCGAGGTGCGTGAACATTTCGTGGGCTTCGCAGTTAACCACAACCTTCTAGGCTCAATCACTCCACCCACAGAGGGTAGTGAGAGAGCCTTGAGCCTCCAGCTCTCCACCACATCTGGGCTAGTCTCCCTGATTTATGCGTATGCACCAACTCTCAACTCGACCACTGAGGTAAAAGACTTTTTCTATGACGAACGTGCCAGAACCATCAATCTAGTGGAACGTCAAAGGCCCCTGCCTGTCCTTGACGATTTCAATGCTAGAGCAGGAGCAGACCATGACTCATGGGCAATCTGCCTTGTCCAGTTTGGTGTTGGAAACATGAGTGAAAATGGGCAACGCCTTCTGGAGCTCTGCAATAATCATGGGCTATGTGTCACAAACACCTTCTTCAACACAAAACCACAACACAGAGTTTCATGGAGACATCCAAGATCAAAGCACTGGCACTAGCTAGACTAGATCCTGTCGAGACGCACTGATCTCCCCTGCATCCAAGTCACCCGGACATACCAGAGCGCAGATTGTGACACTGACCATTCCCTTGTTTGCTGCAAGGTGAAACTGAAGTGTAAGAAACTGCATCACACAAAAAGCGAATGCAGGCCAAGAATTGATGCTGAGAAAACACTGTTCCCGGAAAAAGCCAAAGAGTTTCCAAGCACCATCGGAACGCAACTCTCTTGCCCATCCCTGACGAGTGCTCAAGAATAATGGGATCATTTCAGAGAAACTGTCTACAACACTGCCATGAAGGTCAATGTCTGGAAGAATAGAAAGACAGCTGACTGATTCGAGACTTACTCTCATGTGTCGACACCAGCACTCGAGTAGAAAAAGAGGGCACTGCTCGCCCAAATGCGAAACCCCAGCGCAGCAAACCTCCATGTGCTCCGTGTTGTTCTAAGCAAAGTTCAGAGAACAGTCAGGAAATGTGCAAATGACTACTAGCTAGAGCTCTGCTCGTCAATACAAGCAGCTGCAGAAACTTGGAATGTAAGAGAAATGTAAGCGGGGATCAAACAGGCCCTCGGCCTAACCACAAACAGATCTGCCCCCTTGAAGTCTAGCTCAGACCACATAATCCAAGATAGAACAGAATAGATGAACCGGTGGGTCGAGCGCTACTCTGAGCTCTACAGCAGGGAGAACAGGGTTAGTGATACAGCTCTCAACTCAATTGAACCTCAACCACTGCTTGATGAACTCGATGAAAAACCATCTTTCGAGGAACTCCGCCAAGCCCTGGACTTTCTTGCAAATGGGAAAGCCCCAGGGAATGATGGCATACCCGCCGAGGTACTGAAACGCTCAAAAGACACATTGCTGCCGGAATTGCATGAAATTCTATGCCTCTACTTGGCCGAAGGAACAGTGCCACAAGACACGTGTGATGCTAACATTGTCACTCTTTACAAAAATAAAGGTGACAGAAGCGACTGTAACAACTATCGCGGAATTTTGCTTCTCAGCATCGTTGGCAAACTGTTCGCGTGAGTCATCCTGAAGAGGTTGTTAGTACTGGCCGAGCGTGTGTACCCGGAATCACAATGTGGCTTCCGAGCAAACATATCAACCATAGACATGATATTTTCACTAAGACAACTTCACGAAAAATGCCGAGAGCATCAACAGCCACTATTCATTGCCTTTATTGATCTAACCAAGGCTTTTGATCTTGTGAGCAGGGACGGTTTGTTAAAGATTCTTCCCAAGATTGGTTGCCCACCAAAATTACTCAGCATGATTACGTTCTTCCATGAGGACATAAAAGGTACAGTGATCTTTGATGGCACAACCTCTGAAGTGTTCAGCATCAAAAGTGGAGTCAAACAGAGCTGCGTCTTAGCACCAACCCTCTTCAGGATATTCTTTGCTGTTCTGCTAAGGCATGTCTTTGGGGATGCAACCAAAAAAGTTAATCGCCGGACAGGATCAGACGGGAAGCTGTTCAATCAATCAAGGTTCAAGGCCAAAACCAAAGTCAAACGTTGCTGTCTTCGCAATTTTCTCTTGGCGGACGATGCTGCCGTTACTGCAGCATCGTCCGTCAAGAGAATCGCTTCTGGATCGCCTCAGCCAGTCAGACCAGAACTTTGGTCTCACTATCAGCTTGAAGAAAGCACAAATTCTAGCTCAAAAGGTGGACCTTGCGCCATCCATCACTATCTTAGAGCACCAACTGGAAGCCGTACACGACTTTGTGTACCTTTGCTCTTCTATATCTGATTCTCTCTCCCTTGAATCAGAGCTGAGCAAACGAATTGGTAAAACCTCTAAAACGTGGTAAAACGTGTTTGGGCAATCAACAAGCTGAGATAGAGTACAAAAATAACTGTCTATCGAGCCTGTATTGTGAGCACCCTTTTGTATGGCAGTGAATTCTGGACCATGCGCGCTCGAAATGAACATAAACTTCAAGCTTTCCACTTGTGTTGCTTGTGATGCATCTTGCACATCAAATGGATGGAGACGCAAACCAATACATCAGTCCTGTCCCGCACAGGAACTCCAAGGATTTTGGATGCTTTTAGATTTATGAGTACCCAGAGTGGGGGAAAGTCTAACGATTTTATCAAAACCAAGGATTATCAAATTTTAAACTGCATTGAGTTACTACTATAAATGATTAAATATAATTACTTTATAATTTCTACGTTATCGTGGGAGTGCACTAGATGCCTATTTAAATGCAATAAGCAGGAAGTAATTTCCAAGACATCCACTGAAGATGTTCCATTACATTAAGTTATACTGTATACGACCATTTACTTTTAGGGAAGAAAAGCGAGTTCACCCACAATTGGTATGCTTTGTAAACCAATGGTAAGTGTGTGTTTTGCAAAATAAAAAATAGAAAAAGAAGGAATTGGAAACTGCTAAAGGAACAAGACTGAAAAACTTTCAGTCTATAAGCGTGAGCCTAGTATTTTATTTGTGCATGAAAAAGTGTCAAGGAAGATCAATATTTAGAAAGAAATGTGTAATGAAGTGCAAATCAACTCAGTGTGCAACATTTTTATGCATGGACTGAGTATGCATAGAAGTGTCTATAACGAAAAGATAAATCGTCGAAGAACAAGAGATAGGAAAATACAAAGATGTAGAAGCGCAGCAATACGTGTTCCTGCTTAAAAAGCGTGCAAAAAGGATAATAAGAAGCAGAAGAAAAAGAAGAGAGAAAAAGAAGAGGGTGGAAAGCAGAAAAACAAGAAAAATGAAAAGTGTTAGATGCAGGAAAGCCACATCTAATTTTTTGTTGTAGAAAACCACACAAGAAATCTCTATGGTATTCAATTTTGATAGAAAGACTAAAGAGAGGCTAGTAGAGGCCATAAATGAAACTATGAAGTTCAGTAATTTGTTGTCAATGTGAGGGTGAGTGGGTTAGGGGTGGGGAAAGGAGAGGCTTGTGAATAGGTATAGACCAATCGAAAGACAGTTGAAGTCTTCTTGAAACGATAGTGCTGTTGATAGTCACTTATACCGTGCTCAAAGCCGCCTAGTTCAAAGGTTGATGAGGTGCGACAAAAATATTCAAATAAATGATGTGTGAAAGACAATCAAAGAAAAATCGATTAAAAACTCCAAAAAAGATCTTTACCAAGGTGTCAAAAGGCTTAAAAAAATTTCGTTCAAGCATTGACACAATAAAATAAGATGATGGGCACACACAAAAAAGAAAGAGTATTGCAGTGTTTTGTATCAGAAAAACCCAAGCATAGTTAATCACACGATTCCACGAAATAATTTTTCTCACGAAGAACCTCCTCCACTCCTCTCCGAAGTAAAACAGGTCATTTGAGACCTTAAATGCAACAAAAGTCCTGGTCTGAACAATATCCCATCTGAGTTTTTGAAGCGTGGTGGTGATGCTGTTGTTCACTTTTTCCATAAGCTGTGTTTAAATATATGGCACAATAAAACATGGCCTGAAGACTGGGTATCATCGATCTCTGCACCAATTCCTAAAAGAGGCGATGTGCAACAATCCCCCCTAAACAAAGCCATTTCTTTAATAAGCCACCCAAGTAAAATTTTGCTAAATATTATTACCAAGAGAATGAAAAATCTTTTACATCAGGAAATTGATGAAGTTCAATGCAGCTTTCGCCCAGAGAGAAGTACTAGGAATCAAATCTTAAATCTTAAAATGGTGATCGAGAAAAACAGAAAAAGTAATGTTGATATTTTTCTGTGTTTCATAGACTACAAAAATGCCTTCGATACAGTAGATCATTACACTCTCTGGAAATATATGCACGACATGGGTCTTCGTTCACATATTGTCGAACTAATAGGTAAACTCGTTAGTGACCAAAAGACAACTGTTAGAACATCCCATGGTCTAACTGACTGGTTCGAAATCAAGCAAGGAGTGAGGCAAGGATGTATTCTGTCACCACATTTATTCAATATATATTCTGAAACAGTCACGAGGAAACCCCTAGAAAATACTAACAGTAGTATTGAAGTTAACGGTAAAGAAATAAAAAGATTGAGGTATGGAGATGACACTGTGCTTTTGGCCGGAAGTATCCATGAGCTGCAGGGCCTTGTCGATAGAGTAAAGGCTGCAAGTAAAGCCGCTGGTTTATTTCTAAATGCAAGTAAAACAAAGTCATGAAAATAAAGAAAAATAATGTACCAGAACCGATCACACACATAAACGTCAACGGAGATAATATTGAAAACGTTGACGAATTCATATATCTTGGTGCCAAAATAACAGACACCTGTGATGGTCCTGGAGAAATACAAAGACGAATCAGCATAGCCAAAAGCACAATGATCTCTTTCACAAACATCTGGAAAGACAGTTATATATCTTTAAATACTAAAAAGAGGTTGTTATCCTCCCTAATCTTTTTCATTGCTATGTATGGATCCGAGTGCTGGGTAATTAATAAGAACGATTCGAAAAGGATTGAGGCTTTTGAACAATGGTGTTTCGGTAGATTGAGAATAAGTTGGACAGAGCGAAAAACAAATACATGGATTCTTAACAAAATAAAACCTAGAGCTCGCCTCTTAACAATGATTAATAAAAGAAAACTGACCTTTTTCGGTCATATATGTAGACATGATAGTATTGATAGAGACTTCCTGTTAGGGTCTGTGTTTGGTAACCGTGGAAGAGGTCGACCTAAAACACGCTATAGTGACAACATTATTGACGTCGGTGGTGGTAAATTAATAATTGAATTGTATAGGATGACCCAGGAGACATTAGCATGGCAAAATTTCGTGGAGGGCCACGCCAGGTCTAATAATGATCTATCCGTTCCTTGATGAGTCAAATACATGAAGGTAAAAGAGCTTATGTTATCCAAAAGCTAGAACAAGGGCGTGTGACGTCAAATTTAATTCGTGCCAACTTATGGAAACGACAAGAAAATATACCGACCCAAACTGTATGCTATAAAATGGATTTTCAGCTGAGATCATTCACGCTAAAAAAAATGAAAGGACTTTTTCTTCTCAGCCAGAAAAAACAAGTCATAACATCTGCTGCTATAACTATGGGTACTAATATTAATGAGTAAAAGATTTTGCGTAATTTATGAAAATCTAAATGTAGTATTGTCTCCACTGACATATTTCTGGCTTCATACATTAAGATCATATATCATCCTTAAATACCATCTCTGCATGCAGAACAAGAAAACTAGCGAATCTTTCTGCATAGCATTTTTAGGTGGGAATTTGTAAAATTACAGAATAAATTATTCTACATTCTTTGTTTGAGATATGCTTCAGTTCAACTTTTACAAGCAGACATGTACAATGCATTTATACAAAATCTTTTTAGTGTAAAAGTAAGTAAGCAATGAAAAGAGTTTTGTTAAGAATGACGTTGACAAGACCATGGAAAAATAATCAACAGACACAAAGATCTGATCAGCACTGCAACTAACCAAAACAGCAATAGATTAAGTTTCAAAATAATTGGTTTTCATCTGGAAAAGAGGGCAATGAAAAAGGGAAGACCAATGCACTTTTTTCATCCTTGCACATTGCTGGCAAACCCACAAGCAACCGTTCATCTTCTCTGGAAAATAATAGAGGGAAAAGAAAAAATTAATTAAAAAAAATGAAAATAGGAAACTGTTAGGAGAAGCTTTAAAAGAAGAAAGATCAAACTTTTTTAGAAAAAAGAAACAAAGTGGTTTGGCACAAAGGATACCCTGCAAAGATTTACACCACTGGATATTTGTTTTACAAAATGGAGATATTGGCACTTTGTATCTTTTATCCTATCAAAACGCACTGCTACACCAATGGTTGTGGTCAGACAAAGGTTGGGAGATCTTCTCTGAGTCTATAGGGCTCCATCAAACACAGAAAATGGGATTTGGTAGTGGAAAATACCACTCTTCAAATTGAATGAATATCCTGTAAGCCACCATGTAAACAATACACAAAATATATTATTTTTTAAATAAATTTACACTGGATTATAACACAGTTAAAGATAAACTGTTGTATTTTTGGTCCTGTCATTTCTTGAAAACTAAAAACTAAACAAAGCTCAAAGCTAGTAAATATTTGGATCTATGAAGGAAAGACAGAAAAAATATTTATTGCAAAACAAAGAGCTAAGAGTTGACCTTAGAATTAGTAACACTCTAGTCATACGACGGAAGAAACCACTCAGCAGCCAAAGAGGATCATTTCAGGAAATAAACTATATTCATAGAAAAATTTAATACAACGAGGGACAGCAATTGCAAGAGAATGGTTACGCTTTAAGACACAAGTCAAACAATATGCAAGAATCTGAGCTAGTATTATCAATGAAAGATCATTTGAACATTACCCATGATAATCCTTGTAGAAAGGTTAAGGCTACCCACATTTTGTCAATGAGGCAAAAGTTGAAACCCACCAGCAAGATTTGAACATATTAATTTTTAAAAGTTGTCTCCGAACTTGATCAAGAACATAAAAAGGATGTAAGGAATTTCCTGTTCGTGAGTGACAATAGTACTCTATGCACGGGAGGATGGTAGATTTTTGAACTAAAAAATGACCTTGGGCATAAGGTACTCTCTAGGGCAATATAAAGAATCAGGATTTCTAGAAGTAACCTTTCTAATGAATTGAATATAAGAATCCCTAGGAAAATCGGGAGAAAATGACAAATTAAACAGCCTCATTGATGAGCATTCGTTACGAGGAGAACCCAGACTGAAGCAATAATAAGCAATAACAAAGAGAAAGACTGGCATGAAAAGAGACGTGTGAGGGAAGACAAGAGGGAGTGGGTGCAATAGAAAGCAGAAAGGGCTGAGAATGCAGCACAATATGGGAGACAGAAAGAACTGTATAGAATAGTGAAGCAGCTCACTGGACAGAATT
Source organism: Morbakka virulenta (assembly GCA_003991215.1). Classification (NCBI taxonomy): domain Eukaryota; kingdom Metazoa; phylum Cnidaria; class Cubozoa; order Carybdeida; family Carukiidae; genus Morbakka; species Morbakka virulenta. The sequence continues at coordinate 1,481,478 of RDPX01000023.1, forward strand.
CCAGACAGGTAGCAGCAGTCAAATACAAGAATGGAGATCTGCTGAAGAGTACAGACGCCAGACTAGAAAGATAAAAAGAGCACTTCCATGAAGTTCTTAACAGAGAGGCACCATGAACTACCAGAAAATGACACCTTGACATATCAGTGGAACCACCTGCAATTGAAGAAATTGAAGTGGCAGTGAAAACATTGAAAAACAGGGAGTCCCCTGGAGTGGACCAAATCACTGCAGAGTTGATTAAGGCAGACGTTTCAATGACGAGCGCGGAGATGAAGCAAGTTTTTTATGTTATTTGGGAAAAAACCAGAGTTCCAACAGAATGGAACAAGGGTCTTATATGCAAGGTTCCCAAGAAAGGAAACCTACAAGAATGTGGAAATTGGCGAGGAATTACTCTTCTGCCACTGGCCAGCAAAGTGCTTAGCAAGATTATCATCATATACTAAAACAGGTTGATACAAGTCTCAGAAAGGAACAGGCAAGCTTTAAAAATGGCAGAGCAATACTCGACCTGATCGTCATTCTTAGCAATATACTAGAACAAGCGAATGAATGGAATGCCACTCTTTACATCCATTTTGTTGATTTTGACAAGACATTGAACTCCATTTACCCTGAAAGTCTCTGGAGGATAATGAGACAGTATGGAATTGCCAAAAAGCTTATAGAGATGGTCAAAGCAATGTACAAAGACTTCAAGTGCTGTGTAATTGACGAAAATGAGACAACTGATTGGTTTCCAGGGAGGACTGGAGTGAAGCAGGCATGAAATCCTGACATGCAGAAATGCTGCATGTCAGGATTTCTGTTCCTCTTGGGAATCGACAGGGTTATGCGAAGAACACTAGACGGCAAAAGAACGGTTATCCGTTGGAATTTTACTACAATGCTGGGAGATCTTGAGCTTGCGGCTGAATCAACAATATAATACCTATAGCACAAAACTAGCAAATTGGAAGACAATGCAGCGAAAATTGGACTCGAGCTGAATGAAAGGAAATGCCAAGTCATGAAAATGAAGAGCAAGAGCGACAGTAAGTGGAAGGTTAAAGAGAGCAAAGTGGAAGAAGTAGACAGCTTCACGTACCTAGGAGCGACCGTTAACAAACATGGAGGTACAACAGCAGATATCAGAAAGAGAATCGCTGTGGCAAGCCCACAAATGGGAAGATTATCTGACATATGGAAAGCCAGCGACATCAGTCATAAGACAAAAGCCTCACTGTTCAGGAGTCTCGTCTTACCCGTGCTCCTCTATGGATGTGAAACCTGGAAACTAATCACGAAAAAAGAAGCTAAGCTAGATAGATTTCAAACCAAATGCCCGAGAGAAAAATTTAAGGTCCATTGTCAGCAACATACCAAGAACAAAATAGCGCTACAGATGGCATCAACAGAAAAGGTTAGTACAGGGATTAGGAGGCGTCGGTGGAATTGGATAGGACACGCGTTAAGGAAGGACCCGTCAGAGGTCTGTGCTGTTGCCCTCGGATGGATACCAGAAAGAAGAAGGAAAAGAGGTCGGTTAAAAACAACGTGGCGCAGAATGGCCGTGATGGGGCGCAACAAAACAGGACGGAGAACGTTGAACGCAACACGTTGTGCAGCTACAGACCGATCCAAGTGGTGGAGTCATGTCGGAGCCGTATGTGCCTCCTGATACGGAGAGGATAAAGGTTAAGGTAAGATCATAAAGTTAGAGCGAAACTACCAAAACCAGAATTAAAACGATTTTGTGGAAGGCCACAAGATTGGCAGGAATTTCGGGACAGCTTTGTGAGTGCAGTACACAGTAATAAAGAACTTTCTCTAGTCGATAAATTTACTTACTTGCGACATTTCTTAGAAGATTGCGCCAAACATGTAATTTCAGGGTTTGAGCTAATAGAAAACAACTATGAGACTGCATTAGATCTTCTCAAACAGAGATTTGCTAAACCATCCTTGATAAGCAAAGCCCATATTAAAGATTTAATCAATGCTCCAACAGTGTTCAGCGAATGGGATAATTTAGTACATGATTTTCAGACAATAAGAACTATTTCCTTTCCACGTTGTTTGTATGATGGCACACAGGGAAATGTCAGGAATTGCACTTTACATGGGTTTGCTGATGTCAGCAAAAGGGTTTATTGTGCATCAATCTATCTAGTGTGTGTGACTGAAGAAGGTATAGTGTCAAATTTGGTATGTACAAAAGCTCAAATTGTACCTTTAAAGGAGCTAATCACATCTTGACTTGAATTAATGTCTGCTAGAATTCTAGCTGCATTGATAAGTGTTGTTTACAAAGTATTAAGTCCACATATCAAAATTACTGAGTGCCGTTATTGGCTGGATAGCAAAACAGGGCATTGGAAACAATTTGTCTAGGATCGAGTTGATGAAATCATCAAGCTTTCAAACAAAGCAAATTGGGATCACTCTGTTGGAATTTGTAATCCAGCAGATCTTGGGTCATGAGGTGTCCTTGCAAGCACTCTGAAAAACGAGTCAGATCTTGGGTCATGAGGTGTCCTTGCAAGCACTCTGAAAAACGAGTCAGATCTGGAGACATGGCCCACACTGGCTTTTACTTGAGAGAAAACACTGGCCTTCAGGACTTATCTTAGAAAACAATAATGATATTGCTGCTGGAAGAAAGAAAACTTTCACAGTCATGATAACTATAGAGGAGGAATTAGGTTCGAAAATTTAACACACTTAATTGAGTTTTGACAGCTACAGCCTGGGTATTCAGATTTATTTTGAATCTGAAAGCAAAGAGGGAGAAGAAAGNGCAAGCACTCTGAAAAACGAGTCAGATCTTGGGTCATGAGGTGTCCTTGCAAGCACTCTGAAAAACGAGTCAGATCTGGAGACATGGCCCACACTGGCTTTTACTTGAGAGAAAACACTGGCCTTCAGGACTTATCTTAGAAAACAATAATGATATTGCTGCTGGAAGAAAGAAAACTTTCACAGTCATGATAACTATAGAGGAGAAATTAGGTTCGAAAATTTAACACACTTAATTGAGTTTTGACAGCTACAGCCTGGGTATTCAGATTTATTTTGAATCTGAAAGCAAAGAGGGAGAAGAAAGATGTTAAAGTAAGTGAATTTAATACCTGAGAGATATCAAATGCAGAAACTCAATGGATATTGGGAGGTCAAAGGGACCTTAAGAAGAATGCAAATTATAAACAACTAGCATTACATTTGGGAATTTATGAAGATAAGGGTCTGCTGAAATATAAGGGCAGGCTTGGGAATTCAGAATTAGAAGTGGAAGATAGATTTCCTGTCATTTTACCCAAGGATCATAGGCTAACAGAATTGATAATGCTAGCTTGTCACACAAGAGTCTATCACAATGGTTTAAAGTCTACATTAGCTGAGCTCAGATCAAGTTACTGAGTTCCACAGGGGAGTCAGCAGGTTAAGAAGTTACTTAGGAAATGCGTCAAATGTAAACATGTACAGGGAAGACCTTATCCATCAGCAAAGGTTGGAGATTTGCCCACATTTCCGGTTCAAGAAACATCACCATTTGCTAATATTGCCATTGACTTTGCAGGTCCTCTCTTTTATAGGACAAAATCAAATGAAATGAAGAAATGCTACATTTTTTGTATGTGTGTTGTACATCAAGGGCCATACATTTAGATCTTCTTGAAGATCTCACTAGAGTAACATTCATTAATAGCCTTAGACGATTTATTGCACGCAGAGGCAATCCAGCTATTAGTAATACTGATAATCCAAAAACTTTTAAATTTACCAGTAAATTCTTAGAGAAACTTAAGCAGAATCAATGTTTCTCATCATTTTTGTTGGGTACAGGAATCAAATGGTCAGTAATTTCAGCATCTATTTCATTACATAATCGATAGGCAGCGGCGTGTAATATTTCAAAAATGGCTTTAAATATGTGTGTTTTCCTCCATTTTAATAAAGGCTGCCTTTCAGACATGGGAGTGTGGTTCACTTTAGGCAGTTCCTCAATAATAGGATTTTTCCTATCTAGTATATCTTCTTCATTAACCACAGCTCCATCCCAACCAGCTTCCTCATTTACCACCACATCTTCAGCGTTCTCTTCTACATCCTCAGTATTCCCATTCACAAGTTAAACATGACCTGGCTCTCCTTCTTCGTTGTCATTATCTACTGGTCCTACACCAACGTCATTTTGCACTTGTTCTTTAATTTCCCTTAATTCAGTCTCACATTAATTATTCGTTCTCATGATGTGTCTTCTAACATTTGCTAGTTTATTAGCATCCCTATTGTCTATTTCATCACTTTCGCTGTTCCGTTCAATCCATTTAAGAAAAGTATCCTCAGTATTATTTCATTTCGGTTTTTCTAACGCAAAGTAAAAACAGTACATAATTTCCTTATATCCTTCCCTTCTCCATCTCTTTCGTTTTTCCGTGCGATTTTGTTTTGATGGTGAATCTACAGGGCCAGGGATGGAAGCAATCCCGTTTTGGTGACCATGTAAACTATTTTCGTGGGACGAATTAGACCTGGGAGCACATTATTCGACCTCAGGCTTGTCTCCCTCTGAGGGACACGTCCTTTGTTGACCCGCGCGAGGCGGTGTGATTTGTTTCTTGTTTTCATTTGACATCGAGAACGCCCTGACCAAGCTTACTGCTTATTACGAGTCCAACGACTTAAAGCCAAGCCCAACTAAAGCCCAAGTTTGTGCTTTTCACCTGAAAAATCAAGAGGCAAAACGAACTCTCAATATTACATGGAAACAACAACCGCTGGAGCACCATCCACATCCAAAATATTTGGGCGTCACTCTGGATCGAACACTCTCTTTCAAATCACACTGCTCTAATGTTAAAGCAAAGATTGCCACAAGAAATAATCTGTTGCGCAAGTTGGCAACCTCCAAATGGGGAACCAACCCATCAACACTTCGCACCACTGCTCTTGCCTTATGTTTTTCAGTCGGTGAGTATGCATGCTCCACTTGGGAAAGGTCAACACATGCTAAGCAAGTAGATATTTCACTCAATAACACTTGTAGAATAATTACAGAGACAATACGATCCACGCCAGTCCATACTCTGTATGCTCTGTTAGGCATAGCCCCACCACATGTGAAAAGGACATCTGCCGCTAATCGGGGACGATTAATACAAATCACCGATGAGCGTCACCCATTGCATAACCATGGTCCACCTCTAACTCGACTGAAGTCAAGACATAGCTTCCTGTCTACACCAGATGAAAATATCTCATCTTCTCAATCTCAACGAGAAACCATGTAGAAGGCACTATGGGAAGAATCACCAAACTCAACAGCTTTTTGAGAGCAGAGGTGTAGTTCCCAAAGAACAACTTGCTACTGGTCACGATCTTGGCTGGACAACGTGGCGCAGTCTAAACCGGCTACATACTGGTTCTGGTAGATGCAAATCTGTCATGAATGATCTTGGCATGACATTTGCAGCTGTAATGCCACACAGATTATGGACCACCTCCTGCAATGTCCAGATGCCCCAAATTGCAAATTTGCTGACTTAGAGGAGCCCATACCATCGGCAATATCATGTTCCCGCTACTGGGCAGGGACGCTGTAGCCGAGAAACGAAAAACAACGAACGATTTGACATAGAATGCATTTGAACCTTATTGTCAAGGGGCTAGATTAACCACACCAGTTGCCACCTGATATTTCGTGTCCAGGTGGTTTATTATTATTAAGAAAAAAAAATTTTCTCTTTGAATTATTGTGCAAGATCAAACACCGGGTCACTACCAGTGACATAGAGTGAGTGAAAGAGGAAGGGTTTTTTTGTGAAAAGAGAGAATAATAATAAAATATTCAGTTAAAAAAATTTATAAATAAAGTATAAAAAGGTATATAGGTATTATTCAGGACAATTCACGAACATCAGCTACACAATGAATTACAAGACAAATATATACCAAACAAAGGTGAAGTGGTGGTGAAGATGTCAATTTCTAGATAGTGAGCGCCCTTCGTAGTACATGCGCGGTGTTATTTAATACTATTTTTTGAATTTCATGAAAAGAAGGGTTTTCTGGAACTTTGTCAAGGTATCCACTAGTTCCTTTATTTATCAGGCCCAAAGCACCTATCACTATAGGGAGAGTTCTACTTTTTAAGTGCCACATCTTCTCAATTTCAATTTTAAGATCCTTATATTTTGTAAGTTTTTCAAACACTTAGGCGGAGACATTTCTATCTGATGGTACGCTCATATCTACGAGGAGGCAGTTGTTGTTTTTCCTATCCTTAATGACAATATCAGGGCGGTTGGCCTGTATCGTGCGATCAGTATGGATTGGGAAGTCCCAATGAATTGGAAAATTTTGTTCCTCTGTAACAGGTTCGGGATGGTGTTCTTACCAGTTAGTGTTGGTGTTTATAGAAATGTGGTTGCAAATTTTCCAATGCAGTTACTGTCCAACTCTGTCGTGTCTGTTTTTATACTCCCCTGAAGGTAAAATAGAGCAGCCAGAGACAAGGTGGTCCACTTTTTCTTCACAAAATCTACATTTTGAGTTTGCATCATTGTGCAAGACATTTGCCTGATAACTTTTTGTTAATTAGCTTTGATCATGGGTGGCAAGAATAAAGCCTTCCGTTTCCGCTTTCAGTCCAGAGCTTCGGAGCCACTGATGGGTTGCAATGGTATCTACATCAGCATTATTGACCCGAGCTGCGAACTGTCCATGGAGAAGCTATTCTGCCACCGTGATTCGAGNTCATGAAAAGAAGGGTTTTCTGGAACTTTGTCAAGGTATCCACTAGTTCCTTTATTTATCAGGCCCAAAGCACCTATCACTATAGGGAGAGTTCTACTTTTTAAGTGCCACATCTTCTCAATTTCAATTTTAAGATCCTTATATTTTGTAAGTTTTTCAAACACTTAGGCGGAGACATTTCTATCTGATGGTACGCTCATATCTACGAGGAGGCAGTTGTTGTTTTTCCTATCCTTAATGACAATATCAGGGCGGTTGGCCTGTATCGTGCGATCAGTATGGATTGGGAAGTCCCAATGAATTGGAAAATTTTGTTCCTCTGTAACAGGTTCGGGATGGTGTTCTTACCAGTTAGTGTTGGTGTTTATAGAAATGTGGTTGCAAATTTTCCAATGCAGTTACTGTCCAACTCTGTCGTGTCTGTTTTTATACTCCCCTGAAGGTAAAATAGAGCAGCCAGAGACAAGGTGGTCCACTTTTTCTTCACAAAATCTACATTTTGAGTTTGCATCATTGTGCAAGACATTTGCCTGATAACTTTTTGTTAATTAGCTTTGATCATGGGTGGCAAGAATAAAGCCTTCCGTTTCCGCTTTCAGTCCAGAGCTTCGGAGCCACTGATGGGTTGCAATGGTATCTGCATCAGCATTATTGACCCGAGCTGCGAACTGTCCATGGAGAAGCTATTCTGCCACCGTGATTCGAGATGTTTTAACCCTAAATTTTTAGCGTTTTTCTTTGCTTTAAGAGCAATCTTTGTAGGTGTTGTAAGATTGTCGTTTTCAATTTCAGGATTTAGTCCCGGAGAAAATTTTTGGGATTCTTTGATAACAGAGAACAGTTTTTTTCAGTTTTCTACACTTTACCGATTGGAGCTTCCAATCGTCAACATTGTCCAAGTACTGAGAAAGCCCCATAGTGGAAGTTTTATACGAGAGCTCTAACTGTATCAATCCTCTACTTCCTTTTACCCTAGGAACATTAAACGGTCTATGTCCGATTTTGGGTGGTGCATCCTGTGACAAGTAAACTGTTTTTCTAATTTTGGCGTCTAGTCTTTCGAGGTCACTAATTGCCACAAATTGCCAATTGATGATGTTAAAACTATATGTTACTACTGGTATCGCTAGGGTGTTGGTTGCTGTTATTCTATTTTTTGAGTTCAATTCTGTTTTCAAATCGACCTAACTCTGTGTATACATTCTTTTCTGATCTTCTCTTTCATTTGTGAGTGTTGTATTCCATCTCCTTCGTTGACTCCCAGGTATTTGTACGTCCCCTCTTGGTAGTTTCATGGTAACTGTGTCGCCATCACGTTCAATGTTGTTGGTACTAACTAACTTTCCGCACTTAAGTGTGTGCACATTTGTCCAACCCAAATTCCATTCCTATATCATCACCAAATTCTTTTACTGTTTTTAACAGTCCTTCAAGTTCTCCATCATTACAAGCATAAAGTGTCAGATCATCCATGTAAAAGAGATTATTTATTCTACTTTCATCGATTTTATATCCATAAGCTGTTTCGTTCAATATTCGAGACAAAGGTATCAGCGCCATACAAAATAGCAGGGGAAATAGAGAGTCTCTCTGAAAAATTCCACTTTTGATTCGCATACCAAGGAAACATAAGACACCATTAGAGTGAGAAATAAGAAGATTGGTTTCCCATAGTTTCAGAAATGTTTTATGAAAATAAATAAGGGTAGGGGATACTAGGGGAAACAATTCAAGACAACGCAATATCCACGAGTGAGGTACACTGTCAAAGGCTTTCTTATAATCGATCCATGCAGTGCTTAAGTTTTGATGTTTTGATTTCGCATTTTCCAATATCATTTTATTTATAAGAAGATGGTCTTTGCAGGCATAGAAACCTTTCTTGCAGCCCTTTTGCTTTATCGGAAAGATGTTATTTTCCCCCATGTGTGTATATTCTTTCAGATACTGTCAACAACTAATAGGAGGTCGACAAGCATTATTATAATAATAATTATTATTATTATTATTATTTATTGTTTACTATTAGCTCTGTTTTATATAATATTATTTTGTCACAGACAGTAAAATAGTTTGTTTTCATTTAAGAAAAGCTTTTCTGGCTAGTGCAAGGGAACATCGATAACGGCAGTCTTGCTCAAAGTAATAAAAATAGAATAACTTTACTGAGTTAGAACTTGTTTATTTGTTAACCTTATTATTTTCAGCATCCTCAAAATGAAACATCATTCTTTTATTTTCCAGGAAATAATCACTTACTCAAATCCGTTCTTACTTTGTCTCTTTCAAGTTGATTTCATCAGAAAAGAAGTTAAATTATATTTTTTTCAGAAGTGAAAGATCACAGATAACGCTACTTCCAAATATTAACTGGACAGGAACAAAATCCTGAGTTTGCAGATTAAGCAATAGGAACATCATATTAAATACATGCTTTTGTCCTTCTTCTGTTATACAATGCAGTTTCTTATCCAGTCGCTTTTCAATGATTTTTAGTATTATTACATTTTTGTGCTTGGAACTGTTATTGGCCTTGATAATAACAAACACCCACATCCGGTAACGAGACTCGAATTCAAGAGTGATGGAGTTTCGGAATAGGTAGAGTAACCCCTTAATCATCATTACACTCAGATTCACTTTGACCTGAACAAGTACTATCTGTCAATAGGATAGCAATACTCTAATAACGGAAGAAGTAAGGCGTTTCCTTCTTTCCGCTCGCCATTGGGAAACGCACGTTTCAGCTTCCCTATCAAAATAATGCAAAGTAATGCTAACAGAAGACGGATGAAAAGGTTAAGCTTCCTATCTTTTTAGTGTACTAGGGTGAGGATGCTTATAGTACAGTGTCTACGGCAATCCATCTGGGACGAATACTGTTCACTCAGAAGGCAACTGCAACCTGCCGAGTGAATTATGCAATAAAAATCATGGCAATGAATTCATAGTCCAACAAAAGATAGCAAACAGATACATGAGAACCACACGACATAAAAAAACACCCGACCAAATATGGACGTTGACCACAAAGGAGATTGCAACATTGTTGGGGCTGCAATATCTTCGGTTGCGTAATAAACTTTATGATGCTCTCACTATTGACAGATTGTCTAGCCTAGGGTTATGTTTCTCATATTCTTTTACACCACAGTGAAAGGTGCAGTCTGCACACTTGAGTTTTGTAGCGATTGACGTATTCTGCAGTTAACAAATAAAGGATAAAATATTCTGGAGTATATTTTGTCGAAAAAAGGAACTCATTTAGAATCAAAAGTAGACTTCGTGTTTAATTTCATCATAAAAGATAATGTTCAACAACATCAGTGCATTTTTGTTCCAAAGTGCTTGGTAATGGTTCTATATAACCGTCAATTTTAAAAGGCTATTTTGCTTCATACCATTCCACACATCTGCACGACGACCATGGGTCTTTGCTGACAAATCTACTCGATTCCATGCTGCAGGAACACTGCCTAGCCTAGGATTTGTTTCCGAAGACAAATCAGCGTTAGAAGCATCCTATCCAGTTACTTGGAGAATAGCGAAGTCTCATACAATCTCATACAATAGATAAGTCTCATACTATTGGAGATCGACGTATTACGCCTGGCGATTTGGACATAGTTGAACTTGTTTGTCGGAGAGAAAAAAAGAAGAAAATCGAGGACATTTTTTTGTAAAATAATACAACATGTCGTCGTTTTACGTCGTATGTCCAAAAATGTTTTAGGTTAGGTAGCAGAGAAAATTTGAGCAAGAAGCAATGCTGATCAACAAACCTTCAGCTAGAATAGTCAACTGACGAATCGAACTGCGCACATATGTTGGTTTACCGTCAATAAGTGAATGCTAAGGAGTTCAAGAAAGAGCACTTGATGTGCGAAAGCTCAGAACCCACAACAAAAGCGGTTGATATTCTAAAAATAAAGGATTATTTCTTTCAACGAAATAGTCTCTCATGGAATTATGTGGGCTCCCTTTGTACAGATGTGTCCCCTCTATTCTCGGGACAAAGTCAGGTTCCACAACACTGGTAAAAAAACTTGTACCGTACATCGTTTTTTCATCCTTCATTGACATGCACTGCCAAGGAAGACTGCTCCAGAATATTTGAAAATAGTTTTGAGGCACGTGACTGAATATGTGAATTTTATCAGAACACGTTTTCTTAGCCATAGCTTTATCAAAGAGTTTTGTGATAAGATGGGATCATAGCATACTGTTCTCCTCTATCACACCAAAGTCTGGTGGCTCTCTAGTGACCTCGTTTTGTCTCGAGTTTTTGAATTGCGTGTTGAAATCGTGATTTTTCTGTGACCACACAAATCCTCATTAAGTAAGCAGTTCAGCAAGGACAAATTTATTGGTGCATCAGCTTATCTGACAGATGTTTTTTCAAGTTTAAATCAGCTAAATGTGTAACTGCAGGGAAAGAGTGCTACCATTATTAATGTGTATGATAAAATTCAGGGCTTTCAGACAAAATTAGATTTGTGGACTAAGGGAGTCCAAGAAAAAATTTACTCAATTTTTTCAGCATTTGATGACTTGAAAGTCTAAGGGAGCCGCAACGACATTTTTGACCTCGAAATTGGGGTAAGTCAGCACCAAGCCGTTTTGAAAACCAACCCTGACGTTTACTTTGATGGTGCAAAAATTTAACAATAATGTTTCTTGGATGACCCATCCCTTCGAAGTGCAGGTCGAAGGCACTGCTGACGATGATCTGTGACGATGATCTGTGCAAAGATGAATTGATTTATCTTCAATCTTCAACAGCGTTTCATTCCACATTCATATCATACAATTGTGAATTTCTTAAATTTTGGTGTAATTAGGTCAAAGCCCATTGGCAGGCATTCAGTGTGGTTTGTCAAGTAATAAACAAAACAAGTATCAATGACAAAGGATTGTGAACTTAAGTGACTTTAACCAAATTTACATTAGTAAATTAAAAAAACACCGCATGCCAATCCAAATCACGAAGAGAAAAAACTCGAGGGGTTTTTGAGGTCAATGCTTCCTAAACCCCAAAAAGGTGGGGATAAGGTTAACCGCCTGGAGAATTCTCTTGCACGAAATTTGTGTAGAGCTTTTGCAAATGGTAGTTTGTATCCACACGTCATCCTTGGAATCGGCCTAAAGCATCTGTTTCGTAATCTCCTCTGGGTGCTTGTACGTTATCACACCAGTAAGACATAGGGGAGAAAAATATCAAAACCTGGTCTAGACATATTTCCTCCCCTAATGATTCTCCATCACGACTCACTACAATCAAGTATTACATAATAATTTTGCAACCAATCAGAGAATATGTAACATGATGTTCTAGATGCAGAAAAAGAACGCGTAGTGATGCCAAGCAAACTTTCATAGCTGAGGGGCTTCAAAAAAGGAACTACTTTTTTTCCTCTCGAGAAACTGAGATTAAAAACCATAAGCAGCGAAAAGAAAGTGGTAAACATGAAGGCATCCAACCAAAGGGAAATTTAGGTCAGCCAACAAGGAAGCATTGTCTTCCGTTTTGTTTTAAAATCACAAACACTCCAGGTTGAGAGGCTGTATTTCCTTCAACTGATTTCCTAGCAGCTTATGCCTGCTATTATAGCCTGACACTGGCAGGTAGTTTCTTGACTAAAATGGATAAGTTCAAGGGCATGCCCCATGTAGTAAAAGACCATGATGATCCAGTAGTTCGTTTGAGTTCTTCTGACACAATGTTGATCAAAGATATTATTGCTGTATTTTCACTGATTCCAAAATTTACCAGAGGCATTTTTTCTGGAATAGCAGAGGGAATATTTGAAGATTAAACACTGAAAACAAAGTACCCTTATCTGTTTAGCTCCGATATGTACAGCTCTAAATCAATAAAAGTGGTGGAAAGAAAGCGTCGAGGAGTTGGGGAGAGACTAATTCTAAATAGTCAAGAAAGAAAAAAGGTGAAAAAACCGGAAATCTTTCTTAATCAAGGATGAAAATAAAAGCCATCTAGTGTACATTTTATTGGGCATGTGGAGCAGTACCAATTCTGTCCAAGTCTTGAGGGATCGAAATCTGACTCTTACCTGTAAAGTCCGGGTTACTAACTGACATCCAATTGGAGAAATGTTGCAGGCAATAAAATTGAAGCCCTCATATCAACACAGGAAGAAACAGATGCCAGGGTAAAATTGTATTGTTCATATGCAAAGCATAAAGGTTATTGCTGTGTGTGAGTGAAAAGTCCCGATACAGATATCTGAAGTAAACACAGATAGTGACGTCGACGATAATGATTTAAAGGCAATCTTTTCCGTTAAACAGACTACGCCTGGATCTAAAGGATCATTTTAAGATTATCGCTCAATGCACAATCATAATAAGACAAAAGAATTTATATGCATGGCTTATGAAAGGGTCATTGTGCTAAAAATGGAACAAAACAACACAACGTAGCATTGCATCAGAACTAGCTTTTGAAGGGATTTAACGAAACCTTTCCTACTCCCCAATAATACATTTATTGGAAATCAGGTGATGGATAGAAACGAGATAAAGAGCATTACCAGTGGCCTGAAACTAATATTAAAACCATTCATTGTGACTGTGTTTACGTAATTTGTGATCATCTGATTCTTCCAGCTTCCATGAACACAACAATTTTCACTTTCCTCCAACTAGCTCCACCTTTTGCACCCTACTTAAATAATTCTTAGAGACAATTACCGAATAATTAATGCATATTGTGGAGTGTGTTGTTTCTGCTCCATTGATACACTATTTGTTCATTTACTTGGAAATAAAGTGATAAAACTGAGAATGATATTTTTTCTCTAACCCTAATTCTGCACCATTTCATGGTAGTAGCCTAAAGACATGTCCTGGATATGACATTAAACTGCATCCAGTGATGCGTCTCTAGTCGAGAGACTAGAGTTCTGGGGGAGAGTAGAGCGCCTCTTAAACATCGCTGCTCCCAGGCCCACATTGACCCGGGGTGGTAGTACCTACAAAGGTCCCTGATATGGGATACATATCATCCACAAAGGCAGAAGGAGCTAAACAGCCTTGGAGGGCAGTCTTTCTAGAGATTGTATCTCGATAAAAATACTGGGCGAAAGGCAACAGTGAACCACCGCTCTATATTGCCTAGAAAATCATGTACACCACTTTGAACGAAGCAAACGGCGTTAAGGGAATCCATGTCAATGAGCCCTCGTTCTTCAGAATACTGTCTGCAACACAACAAACCAACAGCTGGAAATTGCAACATGAAATGCAAGAACATTGTTTTAAAGTGGGAAGCTGGACAACGTGAAACAAGAAATGTTACGCTTAAAAATAAACAATCTTGGAATATGCGAAAGAAGATACACAAATAGCGACGAGATTAACAATGATGATTTTTGTGTGTTATTTTCAGATAGAGTAAAACACGAAAGAGGAGTAACTGTGATACTTAGCAAAAAAGAGCGAAGACGTTGGTAAAATGGAGGACTTTGTCAGATAGAGTAATGCTAGTAAAACTGAAGGGAATAGAATTAGATATCAGCATCATTCAGCTATACGCACCAACAAGCGCAACCAGCAAAGAAGAAATTGAGGAGTTTTACGAAACATTGGAGAAGGCTGAAAAACAATGATTGTCTACGGATGCCACAATCATAATGGATGACCTAAGTGCAAGGTAGGAAGCGAGCCAGATGGAAAAACTTTTGGAAAGTTTGGACTGGGCTCGACTAACAGGAGGATAAGATAAGAAAACCAACAAACTATTGTTACCATACATCCCCACATCCTAACTTCTTTGGTGTGTATTGATATCTATGGGTCTAGTAATTATTCTTCTTCTGAGTTCCTTATCCTTTCAGGACGCTGGAGATCGTGGTCTTCCATCTCTTTCTCTCTTTTGTGAGTGCTAAAATTTCACAGTCACTCCTCTTGAATAGGAGATCCTTGTTCAAGCTGGTAAGAAATTTCAGTCTCTGTCTTCCTCTACATTTCTTTCCTTCAATCTTCCCTGTTAACACCAAGTTTTCCATTCCTTCACATCTCATTGCATGACCCAGAAACTGCAGTTGTCTTTTTCTAATTACCTCCATCAACTTTCTTTTCATTCCTGTTCTCTCTAATGCCACTTCATTGCTCACTTTGTCAGTCCAAGACTTTCTTAAGAATTCTTCTCAGGAACCACATTTCCACTGCTTCTATTCGTTTCTTCATGCTTTCATTGATGGTCCAAGCATCTCACCCATAAAGCAAAACAGACCACACATAACATTCTGGGACTCGAATCTTAGTTTTTACTTGCAGCTGCCTGTTCTTGAAAACTAAACTCATTTTACTAAAAGCATCCTTTGCTAAAGTGATTTGTTTCTTTATTTCGTTCACACATCTTCCATCTGATGTTATCAAACTACCAAGATAAGTAAATTTTTAAACATTCTTAACAAATTCTCCATTGATAGTTAAACAACACTTTGGGGACATACTTTTCTTTGATATCACCATACATTCTGTTTTCTTGATGTTAATCTGGAGTCCTTTCTTTTCACTTTCTAACACTACTTTATTTAAGATGTTCTGCAAATCCACTTCACTTTCAGCTATCAATACAGTGTCATCAGCATATCTTAAGTTATTTATGTTTACACCTCCGATTTTCACTCCAGGCATGTTCTTGATACCTCTTAAGATGATTTCACTATACAGATTGAACAGATCCGGTGATAGAACACATCCTTGTCTTACTCCTCGTTTGATTGAAGACCACTTGCTCATTTCTCCATCAACCCTGATAGCTGCCATCTGTTCCCAGTATAAGTTCTGAATTAATTGCAAATCTTTTCCGTCAATTTCTAAATCCTTTAATTTTGAACAATTCATGGTGTCTCACTTTATCAAATGCTTTGCTGTAATCAATAAAGCACAAATACAAATCCTTTTGGACTTTCACTGCTCTTTCAGCCATCATTCGTATGATAAAAATAGCATTTCTGATACCTTTTCCCTCCATATATGCATTTTGCTCTTGTGAGATCTCATGCCTTATTTTGATCTTCATTCTGTTCAACAAAATTTTCAGGATCAGTTTCATCATGTGGCTCATTAGGCTGATGGTCCGGTTTAGTTTGCATTCAGTTGCACCTGGTCGTTTTGGCAAAGCTATAAACACTGATTTGCTGAGGTCAGATGGAATGTGCCTTGTGTTGTATATTTTGTTTGCAATATCAGTGAATTTTTCTACTCCAAACTCGTCTAGCTCTTTCATCAATTCCACGACAATGTTGTCAGATCCTGCTGCTCTTCCTTTCCTCATTTTTTGAATAGCAAACTGAACTTCTGCCTTCATTATAGTTGAGCCTTGCTTTGTTTTTCTTATCACTGTCTTCTCTCCTCTTTCATCTTCAAAATAACTCCTCTATATATTCTGTCCACCTGCCAAGGATCTTTTCTTTTTCCAGAATAATACTGCCATCTTTGGCTCTTATGCATTCACTAAAAGTACAGTTTTTCTTTCCAGTTATCTCCTTAATTTCCTGATGTATGTTCCTTGCATCTTTATTTTTCAGTTCTTCAATTTTCTTACACTTGCTATTGAGCCAGTTTTCCTTTTCCTCATTACATTTCTTTCTGGTGTTATTATTCAGTACTTTGTACGTATCAATTTTCTGCTTTGCAGACCTTCTCTTATCCAACAATTCGAGTATTTAATCAGTCATCCACTTTTGTTTGCCCTTTTCTTGATTTTAGGAATGACACTTTCAGCTCCTTGTACCATGGCATCCCGAAAATAGTCCATTCATCAGGTGTTTCACCTTCATCTTTCAAAGCGCTATAACGATTTTGAACTTCCACTTTAAACTGCTGTTTTAATATCTCATTCCTACTTAAAAGGGATACCTCTAACTTTGGTGTTATTTTGAATTTTTTCAGTTTCCTCAACTTAATCTTCAGGTGGCACATTAACAACGCATGACCCCTGCCACAATCTGCTCCTTGGTAACATTTCACCTGCTGAATTGCATTCCTGAACTTCTGGTTGATTGTTATGTAATCTATTTGATTTCTTGCTCTGTCTCCTGGACTTACCCATGTATACAGTCGTCTTGGATGGTGTTGAAACCAAGTGTTCTGACTATTATCCTGACACCACTTCTTTCATTTCTTTCACCAAGCCCATGTGGTCCAACTGTATTTCTTTCTCTTCCTTTCCCCACTTTGGTATTCAAGTCACCCATAATCAACACTATCTCCTTTGACTTACACTGCTTTTTTGCTTTTTCTATTTCCTCATAAAAAGTCTCAACCTCCTCATCTGTATGGTCTGATGTTGGAGCATATACCTGAATGATAGATAAATTAAAAGGTTGCCCCTTTAGCTTGACTAACAATACTCTTTAAGAAATAGCCCAGAATCCTATCACATTTTTTGCCCTGTCTTTGTCCAGCACTATTCCAACACCATGCTGATGTTTTTCTTCACATGAGAAGATTACAGTTGTCTCATTACTAATCATTTTTCCTGCTCCTGTCCATCTCATTTCATTTATTCCCCAAATATTACTTTCAGTCGATCCATTTCTTGCTTTACATTGTGTAGGTTTCCTTTTTCGTACCATGTTCTCACATTCCATGTTCCTATTTTTAGATGTTGTTTTTTTTTGCAAACAGCAGTTTGATTACGGTCTGGGGTCACCTGTTGCACATGACCATCCCTACCGGACGAGGTGTCTCCTCTGGATATAGAGGAGACCCCATTCACGTCGTTGGATTTTCTTTCATAAACAGATTTGACCATGATTTTACTAGGCATGATACAGCAGTGGTTTGCCTTTACCTTCTGCCGGGTGTGTTTCTTGAGAACACCACCTCTAGCTAGCTGCCGTTGACCCGTACAGGGTTCTTCCGCCTTCTCTAGTTGCTAGCCACCATCAGCCTTTGGTCAGCCAAGACCACCCACAAGGCAGTGGGAGCAAAAAGTTGTCTCTCTCTGGTTGCCAAGTCAGTATTTATTGTCACCAGCCACAAGAAACAGTGCTCTTGGGACAACATAATCGAGTGAGGGGGGCATTTGGTTGCTACACCTTGCCCAAGGGTGACCCAGCACAACAACAGTTTTGGACTTGAGAAAGTCAAAAATTCGTGTTGAGTCACTTTCAGAGTCATAATTCCTGACCCCTGCCAAGCCCACTTTTGGTAAAGGTGTCGGAAAGGGGAAATCCCAGAGATTAGCCAATCAGATCAACAGAAACAACAATCTCTGCTCGGTTTGGAAATCCTCAGTGCAGTTCTTGTTGATCATGGCGTCAGTAACAGTAGAGGACCTCGACATAAACTGGGAACAGGCTGAATCAGCTGTGAATGGACTAAAACATCTTATTAGACTTATACCGGATTTTCCAAAGCCTGGTATACAATTCAGGTAGGAATATGTTAGATTTTTGTGCATTCACGCTATTCAGAAACCAATTAAACAGTTTTGTCAGTCGTTAGATTTTCCTATTCTTTGACTAAAAATAATGTGGTGTCAGATTCAATGGCAACGCCCAAAATATTCATGCAACGTGATAATAAGTCACGCTCAACATAATGGAAAAGATAAAGGTATTATTTGGTGTATTTTTAATATGAAACTACTTGGAATTGCTTGCCGATTACACTAAATGCACTAATTTAACTTGAATTACTAATTGTATCCGAGGTTAAAAGATGGCCAATTGGCTTCAGGCCCCCACAAGGTTCTGTCCACTTCATTCTATTACTCCGAAATATGTTCACAAATTTTACAATCGTATGATTTGTTTAAATCCATAAAATATAGTTTGTAACACGTGTTTGTTGTTTCTTCGCCGTAAACTCTACAATTGTAGAGTAGAACAATTCAAATAAGGGTGATCGTCTCTGTGTTACGAACTTGTCTCAGCCGTTACAGGATTTTCTGGAGTCAGTTTCTTTCCCCATTGTGAAAAGTATTACATTAAGATTAAAGTTTCGATGCAACTTTAAGAGAACTTTAATTGATATACCAAGATATTACCCAACATAAGTACCACATTGGAAATAGGCATAACTATTAATGGTCCATTTGTTACTCTCGGTAAAAGTGTTACTTATATTTTTATATTATTGTATGCATTTATGAATTTTACCCAATAAATTCAAATCAAATAAAAAACTATGCAATCCTTTAATCAACAAAAGTCGTGCAAAATTTATGGTATGGGAAGCCTTTGTAACTCGAAGGACGAATCTTAACACCATGACTTTTAAGTTCAACTTTTTTGGGTGACCTTGTAAGGATACCACTTGTTGTAAGTGGTTGGTAATAACTTGAAGAATTAATGCACTTGTTCATGGTAGACCTGTTCTCGTCCATTGATGTCAGAAGCCAGGATAAAAGCAACGGGGCGTTAACGACGAACTAGGGAGGAATTTTGCCTCTCACGAAATAACGAATTTCGTGTAAATATTACTGACGATTTCTTGTTTTGGTGGGAGCTTCTGCGTTTTTCCAAGACATGATACTTAATTATCACGGGATAGAAGAACAAGCAATAGAATTGTAGGTTATATAGAGGGACCTCTTTTCAAAAGTATAATAAACTTGGGGTGGCCTGTACTGTGTATTTCAAGTAATTTTTGCAAAGTTGAACTGGTATTGCAAATACGTATTTCGTGGATATATCGACTGTGGCCGGTATTTTCTAGTCAGAATGTAGCTTGATACTATAAGCTGCATTCTGACTAAGGTTGGGTTATAAACACATGAACATGGCATGCAAAATACTGATAATGCTTGAATAATAAAGATCAAGGAGGCTAAAGTATTTCTGGAGACTTATCATACCAATGACTGGTTGTGCTGCAGTTACTGATTTCATGTAGTTCATTTTATGTCTAGAAAACGAAATTTCACTGTCCAGAGATTACGCAAGAGGATTTTTTGTTTTGGTAATTTGATTTCGATTTGAACATTCCAGGTGATCCTTTTGACATGCGCAAGCCATCAAAGTTTAAAACATATTCTGTGTTTGTGAAACTAGACTACCCAACTAACAATAGACACATTTAAAGCTATTTAAAGTCTTGAAGTTTTTCAGGTCAGATCTTGCTACTAAACCTTAGTAAAGTTCTTGTATATCAGTTTTGTTGTTACCATGTTGTTGTTTTTATGTTTCAGTTGATCAGAAATGGTACTAGGGCTTGTATGTCATGTTTAGGGAACATGTGCTTTATTGCACCCACCATCTGTACCAAACATGTCTTAGTTTTGCCAGATACTCTGTAACACCACTAATATCGCATTATTGATCTTTATTACATTCACCAGCCTATTGTCAAGTGGGCTAACCTGGCATTTCCAGTGCATTTTCAAAAAACATGGTTTTGATTGCTTTGATCTCCTGCTGCTACTTTTTATGTGTATGTAAGAGCCTGAGTATTTAAGTTTTTTTCCAGCAACTTCATGACATACTGAGTGAAATCATTGGATGGAAATAATTAGCTCGTGTAGACCACAACTTTTTTTGGAGGGGGAAGGGTAGGGGGTAGAAGCTCCACTTTAATCCTAAGGCCTTTCAATAATGCATAACATCACCTGTTGTTATCATTATATCACCTGTATATAGTATTTCCCAAAGACATCTACTTTAATATGATTCCAAAAGAGCTTCCAAGAAAATATTGAATTAAAGTGGCTTTTAAATTATAGTCTCATGGAGATCAACTCCAACAGTGAACTATTTATTTTGTCAATTATCCACTCATACACAAGTCATAGAACATAGTTTGTGCAATTTAAACATTATTCTCAATTGACCACATTATGGCTTTCTCCAAGAACTATATCAAAGGCTTTCTTAAGCTCTACAAATGAATAGTAAAAATCCTTTGTTTTATACAGGAATTTTGCAAATGATGTACAAAGAACTATAACTAAGGTAATACTTGTCCTGACACCCATTTTACACTTGCCTAGAGTAAAAGAATTAATTCAGAGCATCTATTCAGCTAGATGTTCTTTATTATTTATGATTTAAACAAAAGTTGAGACTGTAATTAAATGGAGAAAAACAAGTAGGTCAGAGTGAGAAAACAATGGAGCATTTCTCAGAAAGAAGTACTGGGTTTGAAGAAATTAGAAGCAGTGTAGAAAGCAAAAGATTTTGTTTGACATTACAATAACAAGCAATTGTTTAGCAATATTACTTTTGTTGATTTAGTTTAAACATTGCAATAATATCTTTTGCAGTTTATTGATTTATTAATTACATTTATTTTGTTCTTTTCAGGGATATTTGCCCAATATTTACTGTTCCGAAGGCAGTAAATGCAGTTGTCGATTTGATAGTTGCATATATTGACTTACACTATACTGATGTTGATGTTATAGCAGGTAATTGACCTATTTTGTATGTTTTTGACCTGATATTTAGAACCATCAATAATATAGTTTTCAATAACATGGTAGTTGTTTCATTTTTTTGAAGAGTTTAACTATCCAAGCTATTTTCAAAGATATAGCAGAGAAATGCCAAAATATGCCAAAAATATGTTATGATCAGCCTTGTAGACATGAAACTATCCTATTCACTGTTTGCTCATCAACTTTAAAACAACTGTAAAAAAGCAAATTTCACTGATGTATATGCATGGGGTGGTGTGGGTATGGGGTTGCAATTGCAATCTGCCCCACTTAAATACTTTATTTAACTTGAAGCATAACAGAAATGAAAAAGAAGTAAACAAGAAGGGTGAATTAGTAAGTGGAAGCTGAAAAGGCCTGACCAAAAAACCCTGGTACTGAAACTGCAGGATATGCTAGAGACATTGGAAGATGAGTCAGAAATGAAGAGAAATGTATCCTGAAGTGATTGAAGCAGCAAAAGAGAAACTCCAAATATCAATTCCAGGGAAGTACATCAAAACTGAGTCTTTTGGGTAGGATGAAGAAATTAAAGAGGCAATATCAGCAAAGAGGGAGGCATACAAAGTATAGAAGCTAAATAGATCAGGTAGGGAGGATTTGAGGACTACAGGGAAATAGACAAGATGAATGTTAAATATACATAAGCAAGAGAGGTAGTGAGTGAAAACCCACACAAGAGGACTCAAGATCATCCACTGTCTGGCAAAAACCAGAAACAGGATGAAATTGACCAACTGCCTTTTGTTAGAAGTAAAGAGGGGAACATCCTTTATGAAAATAAAAAAATCAGAGATAGCTGGAAAAATTATTTTGGCATGCTATTAACACAGAGAATAGTAAAGAGGAACTACCCACAAACTGACCAATACAGGGGCTAATACAAGAACTGATGCTTGAAGAGGTTAACATTTACATAGATAAGATAAAGGGTGATAAATTAATTGGACCAGACAAATTACCAATTGACCTAGCAAGGGACCTGAAACAGAGTTGAGCCATCAGGGTGATGGCATTGATGAATGAGGGCATGAGAAATTGTATACCACAGGACAATATCTACAATCTACAAACACACAGGAGACTCGATGGGTTGTAAGAGCTAACAAGGGAACACTCACTGAGAGAGTGACCAAGGTAAAGCTGAGAGAGATAGTTACCATTAAGAAGAACCAGTATGGATTTTAGAAGGAAAAAAGCAACAACATAACTGATGTTTTGCCTGAGATCATTGCAAGAGAAATTTAAAGGGTATAACAAACCTCTTCACTTTATGTATTCTGACCTAGAAAAAGCCTGTGACACAGTCCCAAGGGAACTAATATGGTACTTTGAGATAAAATGGAGTCCCAGAAGCTTACACCAATGCCATTAAAGGCATGTATAAGAACAGCATCACCAGAGTCAACACAATATCAGGAAAGACATATGGCAACAACATTGAAGTTGGGCTAAGATCTGGCCTTAGTCAACTCCTTTCCATTTTAATTATGGGTGTGGTAACAAGGTACCAGTGAAAATAGTCTATGTGCAATGCTGTTTGCTGATGACCTTGTGCTATGTGATAAAACTAGAGAATCCTAGAGAGAAGGTTTGAGTTATGGAGGAACAGGGTAGAATTTGTTGGACTGAAGTTGATGTAACAGTTGTATTGGAGTATACTTACTACCAACCAGTAGACATCAAAATGAGAAAATATAACACCCACTAATTAACAGTACAACAAAAGTACTCACAGTTCAAATACCTGGACTCTTCTGTTGAATATGAAGGAGGTTGAACTTTGGATATCCAAATCCTGAAACAAGTGAAGAAAACTAACCGGTGTACTATGTGATAGAAGAATACCATCACATTAAAGATCCTCTTTTACAAAACAGTTGTCAGGCTCACCTTCCTCTATGAAAATGAAACATGACTCATCACATTAGTACTAGATAACAAAGTAGGGCCTGTGAGATGCATGTATTGAGCTCCTGTCTTGTAATCCAGCATTAAAGAATACTGAATAAATAAAAACATGCAAGAGGCAGGCTATGTCAATTCAAGATGCAACGAGAAAGAAAAGAATGAGATGGTATGGTCATGTTTGTCATAAGGAAAAAGAGGAAGATATCATAGTATATGAGATGTGGACTGAAGGCACGAGAAGGAGAGCAAGGCTGAGACATAGGTGGAGTGACACTGTTAACTATGATCTAAGTGTTTGGAGTGACAGGAGACTGGGCCACACAAGCTGGAGAAGTCTGGTGCAGCAGTTAAACAGGCAAAACCCACCACCCAGAGTACAGGACAATGGGGGTGAAAGGTGAGAAAATAAGACACCTTTAGAGAGAAATCAGTAATTTTTTTCACACCCAATATGTACCATATGCTTGAGCCTTTAATTGTTTTGGTTTATTGTCACAATACACTTCGTTAACAGATACTTTTAATGATCAATATCATTAAATCATACATTAACTGAAAGAAATGTAATCATAAAACAGTAGGAGGCCCAAACAGGGAAATTCTGGAATCACATTAAAACTGAAAATGACTCAATAAATTCTCAGCAACTACACTGTGTAATTGTCAAGCTTTTACAAAAGAAACATTCCAGCCTTTTATGATCAACTGCTAGTGCCAATTTTTGGTCATGAATCATAGGGTGATATGAACCTGAAAGGCAGGCCATAACCTCAACACCTTCCAGCTGCTTGTTGTGTTCCTTAATTGCTTTAGGTTGAGTAACCCATATATTAGTTTCTTTTTACATTGTTTGTTCAGGTAAATGTGATAAAAAGTTACTTCCATTGTTGACAATAGAATTATTATTTTATTTGCAAATATAAATCAATTAATTACTTTGATAGATAAATGTTTCTTTATCCGATTTGCTTTTTTTTTTTGACTGACTTTCCATTCCATGTGCTTTCTTTTCAGCAACCTGCAAGTAGATTGTAACTTGTGAAAAAGTTGTCAAAATAAAGCACACATTTTTGTAGATTGGAACTTTGAATGATGACATGGATTTAGAGTAACGTAGAAATGTGATGGTCAACAATAATAATTTTACCAGTGAACAAAGTAGATTGTGTACTTATAATTGTCAATTGCAGACCATGTTGTGGTTTCATTTTGGCCATAAGTAAATTGGCAATGCAGTGATAATCATTGATTTTGTATTTACAGAACAAAGGTCTGTGTCAGGTGTTGATGTACAATGTGTGTTGTGAGTTGATTAGAAGGGATACATGTCACAGAAAAAGCATTCCTTTAGTCTGTAGGTTCCAGTTCTAATGTTTTTATTTCATCACTAGTTTTGGACAGATGAATTATCCATCAATTAAAGTTCCCCTAAATTTTGGTTTTGCCGATCACAATATGCCGTTTGGAACCCTGATCTTGTATATTAAATATTAAATAAGCATAGTTTACATTAGAATTGTTTTTTGAATTCTGCATTCTTGCATTCAGAACAATGTTATCCACAATTAAGAAGCTTACCCTATTCCCCCACATATAAGCCCATGGGCTTATAAGGGAATTTCTCAAGATTTTGAATTTCGCTACCTGAAAAACCCTCTCGTATATAAGCCCATGGGCTTATAAATTTTTGACCCAAAATCAGCAAGGGTGGATAAAAAAAATGGCATATTTCGGTAATTTTTTTTGGATAGTTTGATGGGAATGGTTTGGAGGTCCCGTGCAATTACTTACTGAAAGGACCAGATAAATATCTTGGAAAAGCAGAGTGTATTATAAATATTGTTGGAAGAGAAAAGATTGTCTAATGAAAAGTATCCTTCTTAATGAAAAATGTCATTCTTGAAAATGTCTCTCGCTTATAAGCCCAGTGGGCTTATACCCAGGTATAAGCCCATGGGCTTTTATACAGGGTGGGCTTATATGCAGGGTAATAGGGTATCTTGTTATCAAGCAACAATCATACCACTAAAATGTAAATGAGACATGTGCTGTTGTTTATAGAAGCATTGTTTTAAAATTTGCTAACATAACAGTAGCAGAGGTCAGGTTATTAGCAAAAAAGTTGTTTAAGTCAGTTAGCTTTTGTGGGCAATATTTTGCAGCAAACTAAACCAAGTTTATAATAGGCCCTAACAGATGTGTTTTTACTTCTTGTTTATTTAAAAGACCCCTCCCTCGTGTTACACCCCATGGTTCCAACCATTTTCATGCAGTTATTCAACAGTAATAGTTTTAATTTAATTTTTGAGGTATACCCTTATGTTTGTTTCAACTATAAATGTTTGTTGCCCTCCAATGGTGATAAAGTGATGCCTCTGCCCATTGCTAATATTATATACTTTACATATGCTTTGCATTTACTTGTCATACATTACATTTGTCACCCTAAAGAGAATTATGTACTCCACATATGTGATTTTATGGGTTTTCTATTTGTTTGTGAAGTTTACATTTTCTTTGTTAGAAGTTGGCTTTTTTAACAAA
This sequence comes from Morbakka virulenta, assembly GCA_003991215.1. NCBI lineage: Eukaryota > Metazoa > Cnidaria > Cubozoa > Carybdeida > Carukiidae > Morbakka > Morbakka virulenta. The sequence goes on from RDPX01000023.1 coordinate 1,507,087, forward strand.
AGGTCTATTTTTGTTGTTTTACTTATTATTCTATCAATTTTCAGACCCGTGGTGATGGTTTACTATTTAACTATTACCTGGTACTTTCTCACTGCTGAACATGATTCTATCATCGTTCAAATGGTTCTTATAATTTTGTAAAAACCAGTTAACTCAGTTTTTGTTAATTGTATTGCTTACCCATAGATTGTACAGCTAGTAGTTATTAAAGTAGTTTTTCACTCACCCCATGTTTATGAGATCAGTTTTCATCAAATTACCCGTGATTTTTTTTCATTTATATATTTTTCTTGAAATTTTTAATTTTGGTTTATGACCATTTTTCGTCGTCATCACCTTCATTTAAGCTCCATTTTTTCATGCTATCATGGGCTGCATGGGTTAGTTTATACTTCTCCTCCAGGTATTGTGCACCTTTCCTAGCTCTTTTCCTATCCCCAATTCACCTAAGACCCCATTAATTACTTGTTGCCAGTTCTCATTTGGCCTCCTCTTACCAATGGTACCTGGTAGCCTTACGTTTCTACACTTCCTGATCAACTTATCAGTTTCCATTCACTACCCATGAAAAAGTTACCCAGAGATGCAACTGTTCCATGATATTAGAGGTATTTTTAATGCCACGTCCATCTCTTGGTTTCTTAGAAAATTCTTTCCCAAAGGGTTACACCATTCAGCCATCTAGCCATTAGCATTTCTGTTCTATTCAGTCTCTTTATATCATCAGCTTTCTCAGGCCTCTTTTCAGAACCATAAAGCATGACACTTGTCAGAAGGGGCAACAGGTCCCAAAATTTGGCCCAACCTGATCTTACCAACGTTATGAAGCTTGCCTCAGCATCACCAGCTGCACTCAACATATCACCTAGGCAGCATAATTAATCTACCACTTCATATTCCTCATTCCATAGGTTATATTTGCTTTGGTGCTTGGTTGTATTAGTGAGTGTGTGAATTTAGGCATTTTCTGCATTTGAAGTTTGGTCTTGCTATGCGTTTTCACTAAAAAAGCAGTTATTGTGAAATCCAACAGAAAATTGTATGAGATCAAATGTAAAGCGGGTGAACTAATAAAACCTTAAACCAGTTCCTGTGTCAGACATCAGCTACTAACAGCAAGCTTTTGTTGTGATGTGAGTTTTAGTTTTTGTAGAAGTGACGGTAATGAGCCAGCAGAGAAACTAGACTAATTCAATAAAATCAATAATAACATTGCGCACAATAGCATTTTTGCACAATAGCTTAAGTACCGGCGGAAAAATATGGAACTGATTGCCAAGACATGAAAAGTGTTGTGAAATATCCTGTAAAAGAAAGTAGAATTTATATAAACAAATTCACTTCATGCAACGTTAATATCAAAAGCTCGCCTAAATTTACGGAAAGTTTACGGGTAAGTACCAGGGAACCTTTCTTGGATAAAAAGTGACTTCTAGAATGAATCTTGGTAAATACGAGCAGTCAGTATGTAAATCGATATTCTTAAGACAGAAAATTGATTTTTAACATTAAAAAGGGGAGATTTGAAAGAAAAATATGCAGGTAACCTTTCTTGTGAAAAATCGTATGAAATAATTTGTTTTTCTCTGCAAAACATTTTTCTTAATGGACATCCGTGTTCATCCATTTATTGCTTGACTGTTGTAGTGAATTATGACACGTCACAGGGTAAAGCTGGATGGAATTAGTTGCCCGTGGAAAATATGAACAGAAAGCATCCTACAAAACCATAGCCATTGGTTACGAAGCTTTTCTACTTAGCTACTTAATTACGTTGTGATTGTTGTTTCTTGGAGACTTGATTGAATCACTGAGATATCAACCACCGAATTTCCCCTAGTAGAAACAAAATCTTTTAAAATATCATCGGTCATTTGACCACATTAAAAACGTCATTAGGCCAAATCGACCGAGAAGGGAAAGGTCTGGTGATTAAGACAAAAGAACTATATGGATGGCATTGAATTGAATGAAGAGCTTTGGGGAGTTTTGTATGTGGCAAAGTGCTTCACAGGTCAAGTTTGGAAATGAATAATGCCATTACGTCTGCGTAAAGGAAAATACCCTAGCCTACAGAGTGGCATTGTCTGTCAGGATGCACCTCCCTGCGCTTAGATTACCAGTTTAAAGCGCTAGGGTTTGGGGAACGTAGTTAAAGATACCCTACCCACCAGGAATGCACACCAGGTTACAAGATAATAATTTCAGATTGGTAGACAAATTTTACCTCCTGTAGCACTTTGTGTGAGCAGGTAAAGATTTGGAATGAATATCATCATGATTGAGTGGCGGCTTGGGGGCTTTTGTGACAATCGCTGTACTGTACACTTGGTCTTGGATTTTACTTAGCCTCTTACTATTTCCACTTGATTCCAGCCAAGTTAAAGACCTGTACAGCGTCATTTTCCATTCACTTATTCGACTTGTTAGCCTAGTTTAGAATTTGGTTTCTACTGAATGTTGCTATCTTTTCTGCATAACTCAGCAAAAAAATTATTACTAGCATGCACTGTAACTTTATTGATTAATGCCCTTCCAGTTTCCAATTGCATCCTTTGAGGGTCACACCTTTGTCATTTTTTCGACCATGGAATTTTTAATCATAAGCAACCCTCCAGTTGCATTTTTGCCTGTTCACTCGATATCTACTTCTCGCAAACAGACAACAGAACAAGGCCAGTGTTGATACGAAATACTCATTTTGAATTGATGGTTTGACCTGATACACTGTCTTGAAGCTCAGTTCCGCATTTTCCATCTTTTGTTATCAGTGCTTCAAGATATTTGACCAGAAATATTTGTCTGGCTAGATATCGATTTTATTCGACTTGATATGCCCATGTTGTGGCTGGCATTATTTCATGCCGTAAACACGAGCTCCAGCAGAGAAAAAACGCCCTGCGAAACATCAACGAAACTAAACTTTAACCAGAGATCCATTCGAATTTAGAAAATACATTACACTGTTTCTGGTTCGGACCAACGCCTTTCGAAAAGGACCTGGGAACTATTTGAACAAACATTGTAACAAACACTGGACCCTTTTTGAAGAAGGACTTGAAAATTACAACTATAAAATAACTTATTACAAAGTTGTTGTATAACAGAACATATAACGCATTGCAGAATAGGATTTTCATTATATATTTAAGAAGACTACCTGAGATATCGACTTACAAAACTCGTTTTTATTCAGCGGTTGACACTTCAATTTGGGTTATACTGAGAATTTTATGATTTCTTCAGAGTCAACAGTTATGGGGTGGTGGAACTTCAGGTGTTTATACAGACATACATACATACATACATATATGCATACATACATACAGACAGACATATACATATATATACTTACAGAGGTTTTTTTTTTGTTGCTGCTCTTAGTTCTATCTATTTCGCGACGTTCGACTTAAAGTACCGTCCAATCAAAACCTATAGTTGCAGTGTATTTTTCTTTTTTCTTTTTTTTAATGGTCACCTTTTTCTTTATGCAACATTGACGTTTGGATGGATGGTGTTGTATATATGATGTATTGCTCGTAGGAGAGAGGAAAGGATTAAATTTCTTCTTTTCCTTTTTAACTAATTTGAATAATCGTATTTTATTTTGGAACGAACTTGTTAATATTGCAACCACCTCAATGTTGTTGTTTTTTTCAAGTTAATCCGTCGTATTTGAGGTTTTAGACAGTTTTTTGGGGCAGCTTGTGAAGTTATGCAAACTAAAACTAGTCTTAAAAATGTGCTGTTTTGTTCCATTGGTAAAAGCAGCTGTGTATAAACATCTGGAATTTTGCCTTCCTGACTTAACACTATTCTACATTTGTGGGTTTTATTCAGCGATTGTGGAGAAAAAGCTTCTTTTATTAGTCATTAATTATGAAATTTGTAAATAGAACAGTTGGCGTATTTGTTAATGGACAGTAAGACTCCCTTCGGTTTTTATTCCCAGCCACAGTAGCAAATATATAGAATGGGCGACATCTCAAATTTCAGGGCTTTTGGATTGTCCCAAGAGGTTGAATTTGTTGAAGAACTTTGCAGTTATTGAAAAGTATATTCATTAAAAAGACTGATCAGAGAAAGATAAAAGTTCCCACATACACCTAGTTGGTTGTGCATTTTTGGCAATTTTTACATTAAATAAACATTAAATATCATGTCAAAGCCGTAAAAAGTTCAGGAAACTGCTTATCTCCACGCTGTAAATCCATGGGATTGTAATGTAGGAGAGGGTTTTTTTCTGCATAGTGGGTGGCAAATATGACATTACTGACAGGATTTGTGGTACCGATCATCAAATACCAGTTAGCTGAGTAGAATACGAGTATTTCTCAACAATTGCATACGCTCTGCTTGGAAAAAAGTAGGGAACTGTTCGGTTTAACGAATACCAATTTATTATTCAAAAGTTAATTATTGATGTAAGAAATATTTTGGAAATGAACAGATTGGTGATTTGTGAAAACACGGTTTATGTGAAAATTTTTTCCCCACGTTTGGGTTTTGTGGCCATCTGCCTTTTTAAAGTCGGTTAAAACCCTAGTGTCAAAATGACTTCCTGTAATCCGTTGGGGTAGTATTTCCCAGTACTGTGAACAGAACTTTTAAAAATACAGGCGCCTGTCCATCCTCGTTCGTTTCTTACTGTAGTATCATTTGATGAGAAAATGATTTGTTTTTAAAAGTTTGCAAGTTATGCGTTAAAGTGCTTGTAATATCGTAACATGGGCTTACACCAATTTAGAGGATGGCGTGTTTTCTTGATATGAATAGCAAGATACTTTGATAGGGGAGAACATTTAAGTTTTGACTAATAAAAGGACAGCAGGCAAGGTCCACATCAAAGAATAAAACTTTTTCGTTGTTACACTGTTACACTATAGTTTTCACAACTACCTTGTTCCTGCTTTACATGATACTACTATTTTTGTTACCGACAGGCTGTCAAGCTTTTATTGTTGTTTCTTTCAGTCTATGTAAATGCACCTCATTCTGTTTTTAATATGCAAACTAAAGAGGGTCCACAATGTAGCAGCCTCAAAACAGTCCCAAAACAGCACATAACTTGCACTTGTTTGTCATCACGTAATAACTATATAATACTGAACACATGTATTAATATATCATATGTGATAACGTGTTCAAATTTACACACAGACATACTTTTTTTTTTCAACAAATATTTATAGCATACATTTGGCATTTTTATTAGAGAAGAGTATTACGTATTACAAATTTGAGTTAACTTGCCGTATTTCTTACAATGTATAATATTAAGTAACGCTGTTAATTGCGTTTAAGACTCCCAGATTGCAATTAAAACTTGTGTTTCCTGCAGCATGGATATATTCATTTTAGCAAAGGCTGAAAAACCGATGCAGTTGGTTAGAATTTAGTTTCCAATGGAAACTAAATTCTAACCAACTGCAACTAACAAACTTGCAGAAGCTTTTGTATCAACAAATATTACTTTTTGAATAAGCTTAAAAGAGGAAAAGATAGAGTTCTTTTTATACAATATGTTGGTATCCTGTTGAGGACTGGTATTCACTGACGTAAAGTCAATGTAACCTTGTCGAGGTAGGAGGGCTTAATCCAACAAAATCATTTGCTTGGGTAGCTGCCAGGCGACCTGTAACCTTCGGGGAGCTGGAATTGGGAGCCAGCAATAAGTAGACACGACCCTGCCTTGCAGGAAGCCTTTTTAGACAAAGGCTATGTCCGTACTTATAATATGACGTGGAGGAGAGCGTATTAAACTGAGAATAGCCATGAATTTGTTACATGAAGATCATATAACGGCGTTAATGAGAGTAGTCCTGCTGAACGGCAGACTGTCGCGCTCGGTCGTAGAATTAATAGTGAGCAGCAAGTGGCCTTCGAATGTCATCATGCGGCTGCCCCCACCCCTCTCCCAAACACACAGGATGTCAAACTGGCAACGTGGAACGTTAGAACTATGTACCAGGGAGGCAGGAAAAAAGGGTAACGTAAAACACTAAATCAGAAGACTAGAACTGAACCTATTGGGTTTGGGCGAGGTGAGATGGGCGGGTGTTGGCTGCATGGACGCTCTGAGTGGGGGAGTCTTTATCTATTCGGGTGGTGACTCTGCACAAAGAGGTGTGGGAGTGATGGTGGACAAGCATCTTAAATCCTGTATTCTTGGATATTGAGTATTGGTCTGTATCGGACGGAGTTCTACTAGTGAAATTTAAAGGTCAACTGTTTAATACCTACATAATTTAAGTCAATGCCCCAACAACAGCAGGGGAAATGGATGAACGATAGGTGCATGGAAATTGAAGATATCAATATGAGAGACCAGCAGGAAGATAACTTGCAGAAGCACAGCAAAACTGGATGATCCCGACCAGGAGTTTGACGCAATCATTGTCATAATCCGATGTTATTGCGCAAAAGAATAAAGGACTCAAATCTATTATTTAACTGGACGAGGAACAATGTACAGCGCATGAAACTTAAATGTAAGGAGCTTCTCTAAATACGTCTGAATGTGTGTTGTTTAAGGACAGACCAATGGCTAAGACCATATAGATTTTTGTCTTTTAATTTTCCCAAGTTCAACTGGATTCGCTCCCTTCAAGGTCCGATGTAACATCCTCATACGATGACAATCAAGCCAGTACAGCAGAGTTTGATAAAAATAACCTTTGTTTAGATATCTTATAATAAAATCACCTTTAAAGATCGCTCCAGTGCTTGATTTTGTGTAATTCATAATAAATGAGAGATCACAATTTTCAACCATATTTGTCAAAGACTTAAAGTAGAAACATAGGTGAAGTATCATCAAATTTCGTAATAAAAATGAATTTATTATTTATATGATACAAGAATGGAATGTAGAAAATTTTTTATTATTTAAATCAAGATCTTTGAAATGCTGTGTCGAAGTCTTGTGGGTTACTCTGTGTTTCTGGTGAGTTCTTAAATAGGTCTGCATTGAATAGTAGTAGTCACTGGTTAGCAGGAAGAGTAGTTCTCTTGGAATGAGTTTCTATATTACCAGGGCTTTCAAGCCCACTTTTTGTAGATGCTGCTAAGGCCAGTTATGCTTATATTTCATTTCATACTCGCCATGATGGCTTTAATCCTTAGAAGTGTTTTTGAGATTTTCTCTAGATCTTTTTAGGCAATCTATCATATTATATATCTATAAGCATGAATACTGGGGAGTTTTTTAGCCAATTGTAACATTGCTTACTAGCGGCGATTTTCGGTGTATCAAGGGTTACTAAATTCTTGAAATACGAGTTTTGTCAACAGTATCTCTTCAACAATGGAAGGCAATGTTTTTGAGATTTTCTCTAGATCTTTTTAGGCAATCTATCATATTATATATCTATAAGCATGAATACTGGAGAGTTTTTTAGCCAAAAGTAACATTGCTTACTAGCGGCGATTTTTGGTGTATCAAGGGTTACTAAATTCTTGAAATAAGAGTTTTGTCAACAGTATCTCTTCAACAATGGAAGGCAATGTTTTTGAGATTTTCTCTAGATCTTTTTAGGCAATCTATCATATTATATATCTATAAGCATGAATACTGGGGAGTTTTTTAGCCAAAAGTAACATTGCTTACTAGCGGCGATTTTCGGTGTATCAAGGGTTACTAAATTCTTGAAATAAGAGTTTTGTCAACAGTATCTCTTCAACAATGGAAGGCAATTCACATTCGGGAAGAAGAATATGCAGTTTTACGAACATATAGCCTTAGCATTATCGTTACCATAACACATCAAACTGAGGGCATAAGTCGTAATAGAACATTGAATAGAACTACCTGAAGTAAACGGGACAACTGGTTAGTGGATAACGCATGCGTATAGGTGTAAAAGGATATGTGTTTGAGATTGACCACTGAAAAGGGTTGTGATTTTTTTTATCTTTTTTATTAACACCTGTTCTGCATCCTTTTTCTCGTCTTTGGAGGAAGCAGCAGGTCATTCCTGATTTGGCCATGATTGTGCATATTAGATTAATAGACGCACCTGTTGGAAACACTGGATTTCCAGCTTCCTTTCATTGCAAAAGATCCCCCTGAGAAAGGTTACAGCGTTGTAACGCCCAAGTTACTTATAAAGGACAAATTTTAATGGCTTAGCATATACAGTTAAAATACAGAGAACCCTGCCTTTGCTGAGGTAGGGTTCCAGACGCTTCTGGTATACAAAATATCCCTTGTTAATGAGCATATCTTAGAGAGATTTATCTGCAAAATGTACGGATTATCGTCCAGAAATCAGTGAAATCGGTGAAAATCACGGTGGTGAGTCTGCTTTTACTTTCTTACTGTCCCATACCTGTACCCTTTATGTTTTACGAACACCCCCATCCCTAGTGCCTATTGTTATAGATTTGTTTAAAACTGCCCTTTTTGAAATGGTCATTTTTTTGTTCCACCTGATACTTTATATTGTTATATTTTTGGCCCTCATAATGAATTGTAGACTTTGGAATTTCTTTTGTAGGTCACAAAATTTAACCACGGCACTTCGTTTTTTTATTTGTATCAATTTGGTGAATATGATGTTTGAACATCATGTTGCGAAAAATATATCTTGAAAAAAGCTTGCGGTTATTTTCTATGAGCTCCTCTTTCTTCCTCCACCGTTTGTTGTTGACGAATTTTGAACAGATTTCATGATTTTGGGTAATTGTTTTGTGTGGGGTTTTTCCATTTTAGGGCTGGAAGCTCGTGGTTTTCTTTTTGGGCCAATGATAGCGTGCAGTTTAGAAAAGACGTTCGTCCCAATAAGAAAGAAAGGCAAATTACCAGGCAAAACTTTGAGTTACCCATTAGTCAAAGAATACGGCGAGGTAACGAACTCAGTAGTTCATCTTATATACAAATTAAGTTTTCTTAATCGTTTTTTAGTTGAGTACCGAATGAGGTAGATATTACAAAGTTAACTGTGTTCACGGCCTCAAAATAGGCATAATTTGTGTCAAACAGTTAAGTGGTTAGTTATGTCGCCTGTGTTAGGTGAGCTTTAGAAAGGGTATTTTGAGTTGCAGGTTTTATTTGTTTTGTTTTGGATTTTTTCGCAAGAACTAATTTTCGCCATTTGTCGCGTTGCTGATTATTGTACCAGTAATGATAATAATAATAATAATAATAATAATAATAATAATAATAATAACGGTGGTGGTAGTAGTAGTAGTAGTAGTAATAGTAGTAGTAGTAGTAGTAGTAGTAGTAGTAGTAGTAGTAGTAGTAGTAGTAGTAGTAGTAGTGCTCCTGCTGCTACTACTACCACTACTACTACTAGGGGTCATGGTTATAAGTACACCCCGTAGAATTATGGAGTTATGTCCTGTATATTATATTGACTTTGGAAAGTGAATGTGAGGGAGTGAATTTCGTCTTCGGTGTGCCACTTATGGGCTGTTTTATATTTGAGCGACAGTAACATATAAAGAGTATCTCTGTACCCACTCTACAGATATGAAATATAAAATGGAAAAGCTTCGGATACAATTTTGCACCGAAGGCAGCAGCAAACCACCCCAGGGATCCAGACTCCCGGTTTTCTTTTACGTTGATAGCCATTTCTGTTATTGGATATAGCCGAAACACAGTGGAAATTTTGAATCAGTTTACTTTTTCTCGGACGAGCTAATGTAATTGAGGAAGGACAATAAAATGCGTTTTGAAATAATATTAATAAACGTACTTCTTTACGTTTCACAACACAATCATTTTTACAGGAAGTATCTTGCAGTACCACTTCGAAATAACCTAACAAAAACTGCTTAGAAAGTAAAATTTTGTTTTTGAATGAGCTGGATGTCTGTGTATATTAAAATAAATACATACATACATACATACATACATACATACATACATACATACATACATACATACATACATACATACATACAATCATTACTGCATTTCATTTCATTACATACCTGACAACCTTTAACAAAACTTGCCATCTTTTCAAACCTTTTGTTCTCATTAGAATGAGTGAAGTTTACTATTATTATTACAATCATCACTTTACCTTATCTTGGCCAACTAGACGTTCATTCAGGTGTAGTTTAGAATTCATGTTCCTTATGAGAGTTTTTCTTAATTTCAGGATGTAATTGAAATACAAGCAGATTCCATTAAGCCAGGTCAAAAAGTTGTTATTTTTGACGATTTATTAGCAACCGGAGGTTAGTAGTTATTTTTTCATTTTTACAGGATATTTTATTGAGTATTAATGTTTGTGAACCACCCTATCAATAAGTGGAATCTAAACCAGGGCCTCTTAGTTGGCCGTATCATCTCCCTTTGCTGTCGAAAATTTTTGTAACCTTTATCGTAACCTGGATAGATTTATTTGCGTCTGTAATATCAAGTATTTATAAGTAGCAGACTGTTTTTCCTTGTTCCAGCATTTGATGTCCCTGGATGATCAACGTAACGTTTATTCACGAAATTTGATAATACTGAGTACTCATTTTTACTCGATTTAAGAGAAAAATCTTACTTTTTGACCTAAAATGGAATAAAATAGTGGGGTTTTTTGTAAGGAACACCTTTTCAATGCGCATATAGTGGTTATTTTCTTTACAGAATACCAAAGTGGACGTAGTCAAAAACTCATGTCAGTACTTTTCTTCAGATAATAATGTTAGCTACTGCGGAGTCACTGATCATTCGACTTCATTTTGATATTACGGTGAATATCACAGTTTGGTGAAAGACTTTGTGTACCTGTCCCGATACTTTCTTTTGCTTGATTTTTAGGTCACGAACAATTTTATCATCCGTTAAGTGTTGTTCTATCTTTAGTCCTTGTCAGTGATATTATTTAAAGTGTTTTGTATACCTGATAATGATTATTGTAGGCTAACGTCAACCAAGTCTTTATCCGTTTAATTCAATTGGTCTCATTAATTTAAGGTACAATGGAATCAAGTATAGCTCTTGTAAAGAAAATTGGTGGCGACGCAATTGGGGCGATATGCTTAATGGAACTGGCCGACCTGGAAGGGCGGAAGAAATTGCCTATTCCTTTCCATTCTTTTCTTCAATACTGAGTTGAAGGCTAAACAATGACTTATAAACAACCCAAACAATTCCCGATTCTTACGAACACATTTCACATTGTTGGTTATACAAGGAATGGAAAAACAGACAGGTACAGGTGTAGTGATTTAGTTTAGCTTCCCTTACGCGCTATAGCCGGTTGTTTTAGGTTCGCATTAAATACCCTTAATAAACATTATGTTTTTTACTTTATTAATCTATGTAATAAAAGAAACAACGAATTCTTAATAGATTTAGAGATAAAAAACATTTGTAATTCCAAAGACTGGTCCCAAACCTTTATAACCTCGCTGTTATACTTCTCACGGCTGCCCTTCCAAATATTTTAACAGTGGAACACGTTATTTGTGGTGATTCAGGACTTGTTAGTGCTTCTGTAGACATAATGCATTGAGACAATATTAGGAATACGATTAAATATATCGTCTTTCGTGTTCAGATGTGAACGCCCCTCATGAAAAATTTTCACCAAGAGAAGGCTGGTTGGCTTGCTCTAGCGTGTGGAAGACATATGTGTGTATGTGTATTTGTGTGTGTATATATATATATATATATACATAAGTAAACGTACTTTTTTAATAATTTCTGTTGGCTGAACATTAAACATGTTAGTCAGCTGTGTGGTATCTTAATGTAGCTTCAAAATCTTACCTGTATGCTTCGTTACAACGTTAGAAATCTTGGTCAAAGGTAGTGGTATTACGTTTTTGCAGCCGTGTTAATTCTTAGTATGGCTTTTGTCAAATTGGCTCGGAATTTGTTACTTCCATATATTTTTGAATTTCCTTTTTGTTGATGAGATTTTGATTGTAAATTTTCGAGTTGTTTCGTACTTTTACATATTTGACAGAATTTGCTATGTTCGTGTTGCATTCTATTCATATTTGAAAAACTAGATATACCAACATAAACGTTGATTTTAATATCACTCAATCAGATTAGTGATATCATTTGTCATAGCCATATCACGCTGTTTCTTATCGCCTTACCCATTGCTAGGGCTTAAATATGTACGAAATATTTTAGATTTATTGGAAGAATATTTTGGTTAAGTTCGCACTACGAAGGAAGTGAAAGATTAGAAGATGATTTTAGGTAATCGATGAGTTATTCCCCGAATAATTATTCATTTCTCTAAAATAACATTTTAATAAAGTATGGAGAAGAATTTAATTGGGATGTTGTTATAAGAAACTGGCCCTGTTATCCCCCGTGCCCCCACTTGTTATTTCAACGTTTAGTGGCCTCGAAAAAGTTAAATTTAGATTGATATGAAATCTGGGTAACAGAGTTTTACTGGTGATCTTATATCTTAAATAAACTGAAACACTGCCAAAATTCTTCCATTGAAATATGTTGTTTCATTTTTTTTAGTAGCACATTAATTACTTGTGAAAGTTATTTTGTGTCAAATAGTACCCGGTATATGTTTTTAACATAATAGTGGTTATGACGACTATCGTCACATTGTAAATGCTTTAATTTTTGCTTAGTCTCATGTTTCTACATCAGATTGACATTAGTTTGTCAGGCATAGTAATACTACTTTCAGTAGCATTTTGAATATTCATACTTCACGTTATCCGCAATGGTATTCAAATATAAACTTTGATAATGCAGTTGGTTGCAATTTCATTTGAAGTGACCAGGTTGCACTAATTAGCTGTATTTAACCAAGTACGACTCTTTTTGCTGATTATTTGCACCACAAACATAAAGTTGTTATTCTTTAAAAAATATTTTATATATTGCTTCTATCATTGCCATTTGCAAAGTTTAAATGTAGCCAAATTATAATAAGAGTTATTGTGAAATGACACTCATTGTAGTATCGTAAAGGTGTTTTCCCTCGTCTAAATGCACTGGAAAAATAATTATCATCCATTATTTTTACTTTTAGGAAGCTACTTTAAATAATTTCGTTCTGCAATAAGTCACAACTATTTAATAGAGCTAGTACGGAGATGTTGCTATTTAACATACAGGCCTTTACTAATAGACCTGTTTTTTTTTATTTTATTGAGGAATGTGCTATTACCTGTTACCCTTATTTTAGAGTTCTTGACCTTAAACGAATTTAGGTAACACTGGTGTAAAGGTTTGCTCATTTAGCCGCGCAAACCACGCTTAACCTGATTTAACTTTTCCAGATAAAACAATAGCTTTGCAGAAAGCTTTTCTCAAGATGTGTAGCACAAAAGTAGCAGTATACTGTTTACAGTTTAAGCTGTTAAATTTCTTGAGAATACGTAACCATACAATCTCCCCGCCAGAAATATATTGAATTTTACAATAAGCTGCTATATTTATTGCAATCAATTTTGATGGACCTAAAGGTTAACTTTATTGTTTATTACCTTAGTGATTTCCTTTGAAGCCCTATAGAAGTTGTTATCGTCACCTGAACCATAACTTAGCAGTTAAAACAAACAACTAATGACTCCAGTCGACAGTCAATAAATGTCTATATTGGGCGATATTGGTACACTAATTATCTTTATAGTTGATTTCGTGGTCTCTGCAGCATTGTATATATGTAATGTTGTATTTTTTGTATTGTGTTTATAACGTATTTGTGTCTAATTTGTTTTTATCTTGTTGCATTTATGTCATGTTTCACTTGTTACGTTCTATTGATGTCTTGTTGTACTTTGTCGTGTTGTACTTTGTCGTGTTGTACTTTGTCGTGTTGTACTTTGTCGTGTTGTACTNACCATAACTTAGCAGTTAAAACAAACAACTAATGACTCCAGTCGACAGTCAATAAATGTCTATATTGGGCGATATTGGTACACTAATTATCTTTATAGTTGATTTCGTGGTCTCTGCAGCATTGTATATATGTAATGTTGTATTTTTTGTATTGTGTTTATAACGTATTTGTGTCTAATTTGTTTTTATCTTGTTGCATTTATGTCATGTTTCACTTGTTACGTTCTATTGATGTCTTGTTGTACTTTGTCGTGTTGTACTTTGTCGTGTTGTACTTTGTCGTGTTGTACTTTGTCGTGTTGTACTGACGTTTCTTTATGCTGTATGGTATTTGTTTCGTATTGTATTTATGTCATGTAGTTACGTCATGTTTTATTTACATCGTGTTGTATCTATGACGAGCTATTTCTATGTTTGTATATTGTACGTGTTTTACTTTTGTCTCATACTTTATTGTAATGTGAGTTTTGGAAGCCTCCATTTGATGTATCTTATGATAACTTTGCTACGCCATTTATAAAATATTGTTTATTCTGGGTCTACATTGTTGATTGTAGCATATTGTTGTGCTTTTCAATATTGGTTTTCAATATTTGTAATGTATACAAATGCAGAACTTGTGAATGTCAGTTTAAATGTGGCGTTGCTTTTGTTTTTTGTCTTGTTGCTGTGCTGTTGTTCATTTTTGCCCTTGAATGTTCGTGAAGTATGTCTGTATTTCGCATGTAAAGCATTCCTGTCCAATGTTCCTCTATGTAAGATGCAAGTGATTTACTGAGTGATTTACTGTTTTGTTCCCAGCTAATTTAGTAATGTTGAAATTTAGACAAGTTTTACTAGCTTTCGTGTACATACATAGTGTTTGTTTTCCTATTCTGTTGCTCTATTTGGCATGGGTATCGTTAACTGTGTATTTGTCTGTACATATGTATAAATCTGTCTGTCGATCTATTTGAGTATGTTTGTATGTTGAAGTGTGTATGTTTGTTGCTATTAACGTGGGCATGTTTGTTGAGTTTCATTGTTTTAACTTTAGTATTTCGTACACTGTAACTGAAAAAAACTGCTAAGGACGGTGCCCTGGCTAAGGAAAGTGAGTACATTGGATGGTATGTATCAATGCTGTATGTGTGGGTAAATGTTTATCCTATGTATTTTTTTCTCCCAACATGTTTGTTTGTTTTGTTTGCCTGTGTGTTTATTTTTACTTTTTGCATTTGTTTAGATGTACGTATATTCGTGGTTATTTATGTTTCTATGTTTAAGTATCTTGTCTATGTTTTTTTTATTAATGTTCGTCTTTCTTTTGTGCCGTTGTGTTTATTCGGGTCTGTTGTTTTGTTTTTTCATGGAATGTATGATTTACTTAAACATACGAGTGAAAATATTTGTTGTTAGCTGATAGCATATCATTGCTTCCACCACTCTTTCTTGGCTGGCAGATTTTGACATTGTATGTCATGCACTTTGTCTCAAAGTCTGTTTAACTATTGCTATGGTGTCTTGCCTTGTTGTCTGTTGTCATTTGTTGTTGATGTCGTTTGGTACTTTGCTACAACATTTTGGTGCGTGCGTGTGTGTGTGTATGTGTGTGTGTATGTGTGTGTGTATATGTATGTGTGTGAGTGAGTGTGTGTGTGTGTGTGAACACGTTGATCCCGTAAGGAACTGGGTGTTGTTGCGTTGTTGTGTTGTTGCTGCCATATATAATGTTGTGAATAATTCGCGGAACGAAATGTACCAATGGAAACCAATGTTTCTATTGGTACATTTAGTAACGAGTGTTTTAATGTACTTGGATTTTTTGTGCTTTGTTTGTTATGCATTATTTTTTATTGTTTTTATCAATGTTTTTGGTGTGTCAGTAACTTACCAAAAACCAGATACTATTCAGGTGGAATGAAGCTGATCAGTATACCCTTTCTGGTACCTAACTCTTGTTGTAGAAAGGTGATTGAACTTGGTTACTTGCTGTTTTTTTCGCTATAACTTATCAAACCTTAATACGATGGGGGATAGCGTTAAAAGAATTATTAGACATGATCATAAATGGTCGAACTTTAATTGATTATTAATATTTCATTCATTCTAATCGAATCGTTCTTCATTCAGCACTTTCCTCACATCACACGTTCTTTTGTGCATCATTATTTTGTGGCTACTAAAAACTGCTTTCGTCTGTAATTTAGTATTTTAAGGTGTTTTGTAGTTATGTTGATTGTTTTTGTTGTGGCTATTTTTCATTTGTTGGTGTTGTTCTTCAGCAGTAACTTTTGGGGAAGTTCAGGTGGCTTTTTTTCTTCAGATTTTATAGCTTTATTATATTTTGTCTTGTTTCCTTTTTGTTGTTTTATTTGACTTCTGGTGAAAACTGTTTTGACGTTTGTTTTCATAATTTTATCAGTTACGGTTGTTTCTTAGTTGTTTGTTTGTTTCCCCCATTTTTGTCACTTATCTGTTTTCTGTCATGATTGTATTGTATTTTTTGTATCGATTGTTTTTTTATGTAAAATATAGTTTGTATACCCAATGTGTGAGATCCTGTGTGTTACATATGTATTATGTGTTTATGTTTGTGTTATCATCAAATGTGGCTGTGTTGTTCATCGTCAGTATTGTTTGGAGCCATTGTTGGAGTCCTGGTTCAAATCAACAACTTGTCAGTTTTTCTATCATGCCTGGGTCTCCATACTGTTATTTCTTTGCGTTGACATGAGTTTGTATTTTGTCCTGTTTTGTTTTTTGTATTTTGTATGTTATTTCTCGTTATTATCGTTCTATTGCATGTCAGTCTTCTGTGTTTATTGCCTTGTCTTACTTATTGATCGTTGTACGACTAACCAGCCTTTGTCGTGGTGGTTGGCATTTTGATGAACTTCCTAAATTACTGAGTAGATTGTGATATGCTATCAGTGTTCGTATTAAGGTTAATATGCAAGGTAAGATATCTCACGCTAATATTGAGATGAATTCAGCCCTTGATTGTAGAGCTAGTCTTAGTTTCATTAGATCAAGCTCCCACACCCTGTAGTATCCCAAACAGTAAGTTACAAGCTATGTTTATATTTTGGTTACAATACTTACCTGAATTGTTTTTCTTTAGACCGTCAATGTTAACGATACAATGGCCGCTTCATCTTGTCGCCAAAAGTTTACGCCCAAGTTTGCATTTTTGTTATCATTGTAGTATTTACCAGGGATGCAATAATATTTTGCCTTTTTGTTAGCTGTTAGAGAAAAGCAAATTGCTTTTCAGTCGCATAAAATGCAGTATTGTGTATCTGTATAATACCAATAGGTTCAATATATGGTTATGAGTTCTTGATGTACTCAAATATTTGTTTATGCCCTTTGTTAAATTTAAATAAATTAAAGCTGACATTTAAAGGCAATCCTACTTTTGTAAGTATTATTCTCTGCTTACTGGTGGAAACAATAATCCGTTCATCTTTGTAACGAGTAGATAATGAAATAGAATGCAACCAGAAAGATACCTACTTATTTGTCTTTATTTCTTTGTTTTGTTGTTTAAAGCAATAAGTAATCAAATACCCTTATTTTACAACCGTCACGAAATAGTTTTCTCATTGGACACAAATTCTATTTTACAACGAAGAGGTTATGGCAAGTGTACCTTCCTTGCTACCTTATCCCATCTGGCCCACCTGTTGCACCATCTGAGGGTGTCTTAGCTGTGTTATCGTCCATACATATAAGGGACACATATCAAACAAGAAGAAAAGATTAGATACAGTGTGATAAATAGAGATGGAAAGTGTGATGCCGTTATTAGAGGAAATATAGATCTAACAAAAGATCTGTTTGAAAAAGCTTGATCAATATTCTGAAGTGGAATATGGAAACATAAATTTTAAATGGTTTCGGGAAGCTAGTAATCTCTGTTATGCCTTCGAAGTGGGTAGATTCAGTTTTGAAAAATTTATAAATATACTATTTTTATCGTGTAGCTCAATAGCTGTATGCTGTCTCATAAAATTAATGTAAAGAATCAAAGAATAAATCTGAAGAAGTATCACCAACACCACCGTCTAAAAGTTTCTCCAAGTATCCTTTACTCAATATTCCATGAGTGAAGTCCTTGTCATCCTTTTGATTTTTTTAAACTGATATCAAGGTTGGGGAAAAAATTCCAATCTTTTTTCAGCTTCCTGAGCTCTTCAAGTTTTGCAAACTTTCTAGTTTGTTCATAAGAATTTCTATTTCATCATATAAACAATGGATGAGTAGTTCCTCTGACTGTTAGAACTTATTAAAAGTAGTAAATGTTGGTAATACAGATTGATTGAATAACGAGTAATCGTATCTGGAAATGATTCACGTTGCTGATTCAATATCTACGAAAAAATTGCAATCACCACCCTGCTCTTATTCGATCCTTGCCACTTTCCTAATTTATATGTATACGACGAATCTGCACCTATCTTTTGACTATCGCTTTCACTCAAAAAAATCTTTTTCCTACTTTGTAGCCAGAGGATACAATTTACTAGCCCTTCTGAAAATGGCACAATCAGTTGCTTCTTTGAATTGAGATGATCTATTGCCAATCGATACCTACACCAACTGCCTAACAAAAGCAATTCGAATATCTTTTGTTCTTACTTGGCACCAAAAATTAAATGAGATTGGAAGTATTCTCCACTGTCATCACAACACAATGATTAATGATTATCCTCAACTGCAAATGGTACTTCAAATACCTCCCATTTTATCATTCTGAAAAAACAAAACCCTTAAAAATATCTTGAAAGGTCTGATATTTCCTATTCTCCGCCAGTTAAACCTGGAAAATCCTTAACAGATCAACATTTTGCCATACATGTAATACCATTAATGGCACCAATAAAATATCCAATGGGATTATGTTTTACACAAGAAGGAAATTTAACATAATTTATGCCGTTAAATGCACGAAACACAGATTGAATTATTTACGATGCAGTAATCGTCAGTTACCTCGGAGGATAAACCATCACAGATCTGACATTAGAAATGGCAACATTACCTATGGGCTAGTAGGTCACTTCAAAAATAGATTTGTATGCTCTTGAGAAAGATTCCATGGTATAGGGATTGGAAAAGAACGTTAATAGTGGTTTTATTGCTTTTGAGCATGCAGAGGATAAACGGATTAAAAGACTTTCGTCTAGTCGACCTTGCCAACTTAAATCATCCTTGAGTGATTATGGGCAAGTTTATTTTTTCTTTGTTTTAAATGATCCAATGGTATCAATTTGTAAAATGTCTCCTGTTTTCAAATTTAATGTTCAATAATTTACGAGATCGTTATCAACCGTTAATAAACATTTGACTGATGCAGTTGCAGCTGGCAACGAAATATTTCAATTACAAGTTAACAAATATACCAAATTATTTCTTTATTATTTTCCTTCTAAACAGATAGATAAGTAGATAGATAGATATAGATCGATCAATCATGATTCCCCACAACCCTACCTTTTATTATTTCAAAAATACCTCGTTTAAAATATATTCCTACTCCAGCTACTTTAATATGTTAGCCTGCTTTATTTTGGCCTCTGTCTTCCTACCCAACAAGAATAACATATCCCTAAAAGATTGGACAGTGTTGTCGGTACTGGTACTCTTTCCATTGCGATGATTTATCGCAACTCAGTAGTGTATTTCAACAATCTGACAGACAGTTCTCAGTGAAAAAACGTCATAATTATTGGAATGAGACTGGAAAGCCTATTTAATTTGGATAATTCACTTTGTGCCTTAGCTTCAAAGGTAACCCTACAATATCCGAAAAGGTAAAAGAAAGTAACTATATACTTTTTGTCAAAAAAAGAAATTCCTTACAGCACAACAGCACTATGCAAATATCCCTTATGTCCAAAACCTGTTATTAACCTTATAGGTGGTACTGAACTAATATAGAAAGCACTGACTAAACTTAAAGTTCTGTTCATCACCTCACTTCAGACCGACTGTAAAAGGGGTTAAAGGAGCGGAATAACGTCAGTCACATAAGATCAACTTGCGGTACTTTCCTTTATATCCGACCTATATCATCCTGGCACTTTTATACTTGTACTTGAGGTACCGTAGTTACAATGCAATGTAGTGTCAATTGCTGCCTAACAAGTGCAACTAATATCTGAAGCCTCTCAGATATCGATACACTAACTGCAATTAAGAACGACATTAATTAAATTACAGTAAAAGCCACTGAAACGTTTGATAGACATGTAAGCGTGACAATCACGTGAGAGCCTGTGCTGCGTCCTCTCCGTCAGAATTTTCTGGCAATAATCCTTTTTTATTTTTTAATTCACTGTCTAAGGATACTGTAACTTTTGCTTCGTATTCCACTTTATGCCTTTGACAAAGATTAAAAAGATCTTTTTAATCTTATGGATACTTTTCTTACCGCGAACAAAATTATATCTTTGCATTGCATGCCGACACAAATTTTGCTCAGAAATCTGAGCTTAAAATTAGCTTCAACTTTCAAATGCAGGTTAACCGAACCTTTTTAGTTCCAAATTTGACGAGGGGTTTCTAAAAACTGATGTTTACTTTAAAAACATCTCTTTTGTTTGCAATTTATGATCAGAGGAACAAAACTACTTTGTCAAAAACGTGTATACATGTTTTAAAAAATGTTACATTGATCGACGATTGTCTTTTGAAAATGTGCTCTTATTCGCTTTGCTATTTTTTGGCCGTCGTTTCAATTGAATCAGATTGGGGAATAAAGTTTTAGCTTGGTCAATTATATTGGAGCCTTCTGAAAACGAACAGTTTGGGCTTTGACCTCGACTTTCTCGACCAGAAAAAATTTTTATTCGCATTAAAAGGCCAAAAAAGCCGACCTTCCAAGCCCGTAGAGTAAAATTATTGTAAAATAAAAATTACCCTCCCTTTTTATTCGGCACCATAAAGTACTTCCTTTGACCTTAATGGGCTCTACGTATAACCCGTATGACAACAGTACTACTGATATTAGTAGTAAGAGGTTACCACTATTCGTACTGTCATTGGTAATATCACCGTGCACACAGTAGATTTAAACTGTTTTTTCCATTCTGTGAAAAAAAACCACGGCCTTTTCATTATTCTATTCTTTCCGTTGTATTAAAAGCAACAAGGTTTACATAAAAGTGTATTTGGTGACGAGGCTTACTACGCTGTGCATCAAGCCCAAGAAAACGTATGCAATAAACGAAGGAATATTGGGCGTTGTGGCATGCTGCAACCAGATATCAAATATGTATAAACTATTTGCAAACGCAACGAATGCAGGTTAACCTTCTGCATGAAGCATGAGCTGTCTGGACGTTTCGAGGTTTGCGTATTTTAATAGTAACCCTTACCAAATGTTTTCCAGTTTCCTTTTAAAAACAAGTTTGCATCTAATTCCACTTTTGGTCAAATTTGTCGTTTTCGCAAGCTAATGTGCGATGCATCAATAATCATCATACCTCCCTATTGGATGCCCCTTCCTGCAAATATTTTGATCCTCTGTGCTCCCTGGGGCATTCATCCGAACCCGTTTCTCTCAATAGTTAAAACAGCAATAAAGATATTTCCAAACGTAACGCAGACACAATCCGAAGAAATGTCTTACCCTTCAATCTTACAAAGTACTAATTGACACCCCTACGAGAAAGAAACAATGTACCAT
Organism: Morbakka virulenta; assembly: GCA_003991215.1. NCBI lineage: Eukaryota > Metazoa > Cnidaria > Cubozoa > Carybdeida > Carukiidae > Morbakka > Morbakka virulenta. The sequence goes on from RDPX01000023.1 coordinate 1,528,548, forward strand.
GAAGTCCTTTATGCCGGTGGGATTGTCTGTCTCGTGTGGTGGAGCGTTTCTTTGACCCTGGTTGGCAACTCTTCTTGAGATGGGAGTCTGGATATCCCCACCACCACCACCGTCGACAACACATGATATCCAATGTTCCTTTTCCACATCCACCTTAAGCTTTAAGATAATGTGAAAACCAAGACCTAGTCCCACATTAAAAAAAGGAATATAGTTTTCCGACTCCCTTATAAGAACTGTCAAGCTTCCTACATTGGTGATTTATGGGGTTACTTGGGTCAAAAGGTAAAGGAGAACAAGGTGTTCAAAAAGGTGAAAATACGAGTCAAGAAATAGAGGAACAATGCTGCATACAAGGTCACACACTAAATTGGAAAAACGAGAAAATCAACACAACCTGTTACAATAAAGGAATGCATTTCCTAACATACAAAAATCACATCAACAGCCCAACTTACACTTCTCAGAAATACGGCTTCCAGTATGAAAGAAATAAAGACAATTAACAAGCCAGGTATAGCACTAATCTGCAAAGCAACCGGATCCCTGTCACAATATAGCTCCGCACTACCCACGTATAAAGGAGCTGTACCTAATTATTTCAGTGGCCTAACCATGAGAAGAAGCTCTAAACGTAGCTCTGCAAAGGATCAGATGAAAAGGCTACTAATTATATGGTTTTTACGAGTACATCAAGACGAATTTTTAAACGTGCATGACCACTTCCATCAGACGTTGTGTTCTTTCAAAAAACACGTTTTACCTCCGTTGCAGGAAGTATAAAAAAAAGTCAAAAGTAGCTTTTTGCATTGTAATAACTACTTGTCATACTGAAGGCGAACCTAAACCACACCCCAAAAACAAGCATTCTTTCGGCGATGTGGAAAAAAAAAGACTTCTGTCAATTCGTCATCGCCCCAAGAAATATTGAGTTGGGTTTACGGGCTACCGCTTTGACACAATCAAGGTAGAGATTTTTACAAACAAGTTCGCTTCGGTTCTGTTTTTCCCATCGATTTAAAAACCAGTCGACTTAAAATAAATTGTGTTGAATGGAATCGTAAAATTTAAATGTCAATTAAATGGTTGTAAGAATGGTTTAAGGGTACTCCATTGCCAGGCACTTGTGCCAAGCCTCGACAACACAACCTATTTGTCTGCGGTTCACCAACGTTTGCTTGGGTTAACCGAAGTAGTTTTCACTGTCAACTAGTTCTGCATGGCCAATGAAAATTAGTATACAGTTATAAAATAGCCAAAAAGACGGGAGTTAGTATTAATATGTTTACTCTATAGACGGGTTGTTGAAACAACCGAGTCATCGCAGAAAACGAAAGATAAGAATTAACAACGAAAAGTTCCACCCATGCTGTCTGGTACCTGGCTCGTGGTATCACAACAGCATACGAATAATCGAATGTCAAGGGAATTAGTAATCCTGATGTAATACCTTTCGCTGGTCGGCGTGCACTTATTTCCTGCAAAAGTTGATCAGGCATACTGACTACATAGAACAAAAGGGCACTTCATCATACTAAAAAATGCCGAAAAAATATTACACTGTTCCAAAACTAACTTGCTTTCTTTCGATGTTGACCAAGTCGCTCTAAAAACTTGTTTTCGATGGGTCATCCTTTGAACTGATGCTATTGCGACTTACACCCATTAAACGTATCACAGGATACAAGTCAACAATAAAACACATCCCTTGTCTCTGAAAAATATGTCGCATCGCACTAAAAAAAAAAGAGGAGAAATTGCATTTTATCGTATTCAACCTACAGATTAAACAATATTCCCATATCCCGCATCAGGTTTCGCAGTTACAGCTCAGTAATATAATGATATCACGATAAAAATAATCGGTTCTTGTGAGCGTTAGCTGTCATTAAAATATGTAATAAGCATACATTTTCACATGCAGCTCGTCACGTTTAATAAATTGTTCCAAGCAAAACAATAAGACAATAAGTCTCCTTGACCAACAGATTTCGTATCCAAATTCTTTAAAATTTCAATTAATTTTTCTTTTCATTGAAATCAAATCTGTTAATTCTCAACAGAAAACGCACACAGAAGTTAAGATTTCAAAAAGAAAGTATGTGAATTAAAAAAAAACGATTTAAAGAAAGGCTGTACAACACTCATCAGTATAATCACGGGGTCCTCAGCGGAAAACGTGCGACAAGATATCGTGTGGAGGTGTTTTCAATACGTACTCAAATCACGTCTGATAACGAAATTACTTGGTACCGTGTCGTCTGGTACAATGTCAATATTCAATTTACTAATCTGCTTGATATCTAGTGGTGCAAATAAAGAGAAGTTGGACGGCTCTGTAATTCGAATTGTTCTTTATATTGTGCTTACAACAATCAGTGGTTCTCAGGTGCTGTGCCCCAATTTCCAACACCTCTCCAAATTTGTTCATTTTTGAGGCAGGTATTACAAACAACGGCAAATTACTACAAATCTGAGCAAAGTACAAACTGGAGCACAACAGTTTGTAACGTAAAAATATGAAGGGCTATCTTCATATATTTTTAACATTTTCGATGCACAACACGGCAAAGCTACATCATGGCATTGAAATAAACACCAGTAAGCCAAAACCGAAAAATATCGATATAAAACAACGACGAGTATCTTCGGGAAGCCCACAGCTGTGGCATCGTCAGTGGGATAAAGTATCCATTCTTCGTTTACTTCTTTCAGGCCAGTTTATTTTATTCTGTTTAGTCTCGTGATACAATTGGTGTCAAGTTATTGTTTCGTTACGTTGACGACTACATTTAGAGCCACTGAATAAAAAAAAATTCAAAACATGTGCATGACGAGAAAGCCTAACTTCTCAAGCTTCGGATCTTATCGCAGCCTCTCTAAGCTCACTATATTGGATATAGACGAACATTTCTCGGGCTTTAGTAAGGTAAACTTGCAACTTTAATCTATTCCTTTCAGCTACAATCAAATTAGAGAACATGCTGGTAACCACAACACCGACGTTTTCGTGTTAAGACTCGGCTAAGGTGCTGCTGTACCAAAAACACAGCTGGTAACCAGGCACCCCGTTTTTTCAAACAAAATGTCCCAACGCAAACAAGTAATTTTCTCTAATATATACGTTTGACTTAACAATACCATGCTATTCCAGTTTTAACCGTGACCTGGAAATAAATCCTCCAATTTCAATAAGGTGTTCGTTCCGAACTAATTAAAACGATGGAAAACCACTCCACACAAAATAGCGCGACTCTAAAACCATAATCTACAACCGAGTTTTCCGGTAACGCATACATACAAATCTTTACTTTCTCGCTTCTAATCAAATGAAAAAGCCCTCCTCATCCCCCCCCCAAAAAAAACCCCGTTTACGACAAATCATCTATTGACAACATCAACTCGCACCACTCATACCACGAAACTCCTATATAATCAAAGCCATAAAAAACAAAGATTCCTTTTTCTTCAGTTTTCATCAAATTCTTGGCCTTGGTTAGCTAGTTCCCACCAACAAATGAAAACAAGACATCCAGAGTACTCAGGCAAAACTCCCAATGTGGCCAGCCTGTTGAGCATACACCAAACTTCCCCAATACTGCCAGATGTGGGTACACATGTAAAATGAATAATCTATTAGTTGTTTATGCTGGACCACTACAAAAAACAAACAAACAAGACAAAAAACAAAAATTTATCAATGGCAATTCATCAAGAAAATAACGTTGAACTTAATTTCTTTCAAGGGACTCAATCCTTACAAGGAAAAAATCCACTACTGGATAAAGAGCAGTATTTGATAAAAACTGGGTTAAAATATGTAAAACAAATAAGTACACACAATTAAAGTGCTTATGAGGAAGTTTTGTATTTTATCCCAACATTTCCAAAAAAATTTGCTTCTGAATATTCTGTACTGTGATCAATTTTTTGTTTATATTCTGCCCTGCTACCACCAGCTACAGAACTGCAACATGTCACCAAAAACTTAAATATATCTTAAAGTAACTGGTAAACTTCATTCAGTAGCAATACAGCATTAGGCAGACAAAAGTTCTTCAGTTTGGCCATTACACTCCTGATACAAAGATTTGCTTTTTTAATTTGTGTTCATTCAAGTAGACAACTACAGCTGTGTCATTTCCTATTCCATTTGCCAGAACAGAACAATTACGCACTAAATTATTACAAAATGGCCCTTTGAAAGTACATTGCCCTTATCTCTTGTTATTTATGCTCATAAACAGGGAAAGCATTCTGATTACATCCAGGCTTCATTACAGCCTTAACCTTTTACTATAAAAACATATGCGAAGTATTCAAGGGTACAAGTTAAGTTCCTCACTTTATTAGCAATTCTTGTACTTCCTAAAATGGGTTCCCATGAAGCCTGGTGGGTAACTCTTCTAGATACTAAATACCAACAAGGTATTGACAATAAGCTAAATAACCTTTTTTCTTTCTTTTGTTTTCATTTTCACAACTCCTAAAAACTTCATGCCACATTTGTAATGACTGTTCAACATTATATATCTCAACCACTATTTACCAACTCCATTCACGACAATTACATTAAGCTACTTTAGATTTGTATTTATTTTACAATCAGTTTTACCTTTATAAGCAACCTCAACAAAGTTGATGTTTAGAAAGGTGAAAGATCACTCTTAAATCCTTTGAATTCAAATTAAAAGTGATTTGAAAAGGGAGAGAAGGAAAGTAGGGGAAAAACCCCTTAACCATCATTCAACATCTTACTACTCTCTTAGAAAGTTCTTTTGTTAGCACTAACAATAGAAGTCTTCACAAATGGAGGGATCTAACATGAAACCAAAGAAATTACCCAAACCATGTGAAGTGGTTCCACCAACCACTTCTAACTGGATACTTAAAAATGGGTTACTTACTAACTTTCTTCTTCAGGTAACAAAATACAACCTTAGGGTTAACCTAACAAAGACCACACATAATGCAAGTCAAGTAATAAATTGGGTAAATTACCAATTGCACAGTACAATCTGTAAAACTGAATAAAATATATTAGAAAATAAATTAGAACACTGGCCAATAAACAGAGCCAAAACTATTATATTGGGAATTTAGTTTAATTACAGAATTTTGTGCCTGGTTTGGTAATTTCAAAAGTAATAGGGAGTCCAAAAACCTGTTCAGGGAAAGATACATTATCTTCCAATTCCAATCAATCTTTGTCATTGTTATAATTTTCAGTTATAGAATCACTTACACTTTTTAAGGTAACCTCTAATGTGGATTTACAATTATTAAACCAAATATGAATTGACTGTAAAGGGAATACCAACAACAATGTCATACTGACAAGGTTCTGACTAACTACTTACAATGTGATACCATTCCTTCACAAGAAGGTTAGACACACACAAGGAGAGAGAGAATACCACGAGAACCCTGCAGTTTCCTCATATAAAGTGACAGAGATCTTCAGGTAATCCACTTCTGTTCTAAAAGTGTTAAGTTTTTTCCCCTCTGGAAATAATGAACAAAATTGAAAAAAAAAACATATAAAGGTTAACAAAATACTCAGGTCTTAGTGGTTAAAAACTTCAGATATTATGACTGGTGAAATTAAGATCAAAAAAAATTTTTTTCACCTGGAATTACATTTTGATTGTTGATTAACTCTTGTGGTCTTTCTTAAAACTCTCCCCTGTTTTATTGTTACAATATCTTACTCTTGATACTCAGCTGAATGAACAATATGGATCTCTTTTTATGAAACTCTGACAGTCAAACTAAAAACAACTCTGAACACACTGTCATTAAAAAAACAAATGACTGTTTGTCTCCTTACATAATTTTAGTTAATCAACAATCTTAGAATCAACCTTTCTCCTGAGTTTCCTTCACTTAACTTCTATGACCCATACTCTCTGATTTGGTTGGACCTCAGTGTCCAGCACTGTGTATGCTCAGTACATCACAGTTTCCTCTCTGCTATAAGTTCATGATACTAACTCACTAACCTTTTCTCTTTTCCTGGAGGCAATGTGGATCAGACACTAAACTATATCATCCATTTCAAAGGCAGTTTACCAGGGCAATTTGCAAACTGACAGGTGTTTCTCTTAATTAACAATTATGGCTCCTTATTATACAAAAGCTTGGCATGAGTTCACTACCATCAGTTATGTGACCAGCCAAAAAAGTGGAGCAATTTTATTGATACCTTTGCTCTGTTTTTGGTCCAGGATCACAAAATAAAAAAAGAAGACATTTGGCCTGACAACTTAAGTTCCTTAGCAAAATAAAAATAATAGAGTGCACACAAAAATAAGGTCATTTACTAATTTTATCTTTTTCAATTATTTATTACCCTTATCACAGTATACTTGTCACTAGTTTTCTACTCTTCTGCAACTACATATTCAATATTTTTTAACATATACCTGAAAATTGGTCCACAAACCTCTTATGATGGCACAAAACTTGCTTTCCAGACATGGTATCTAAACACTACCTATGTTTAGTGCAAGCACACACATACACAAAGTGAATTATATCCATGCACAGGCTATGTTGGTATGTTGAATAAACTAACAACACCTTGCAAATCAGTTCACACAACCAAACTAATCAGAAACAAATGGGGCAGTTGTTTAAAAAAACTACCCAAGCATTTTAGTGCAAAAACATTTTAAGACACCCTTAAGTCCTTATTTTTAGAGTTCTTGGTCACAGGCATAAAACATTTGCTATATCCTTATCCTTTTGTCAATAAAGTAAAAAATGGACTTGCACAAAAAGTTTNTACTTTATCAACATTAACTGACAAAAAATTATATGAAAAATTATAAAATTATACAAATTATATGTATATCCTCAGGGCACCTGGTGGAGTAGTTCAAGAAAACAACTAAAATTCAAATTTAAATCTGAGCTGCCGTCAAAATAGTTTTGGGGTCACCAACCAACTTTTGGCACATTAATTTGAGGTTGTTTCTAGGTTCATGAGCACAAAACTTGCTTTCCAGACATGGTATCTAAACACTACCTATGTTTAGTGCAGCACACACACACAAAGTGAATTATATCCATGCACAGGCTATGTTGGTATGTTGAATAAACTAACAACACCTTGCAAATCAGTTCACACAACCAAACTAATCAGAAACAAATGGGGCAGTTGTTTAAAAAAACTACCCAAGCATTTTAGTGCAAAAACATTTTAAGACACCCTTAAGTCCTTATTTTTAGAGTTCTTGGTCACAGGCATAAAACATTTGCTATATCCTTATCCTTTTGTCAATAAAGTAAAAAATGGACTTGCACAAAAAGTTTGATGAAGCAGAAAAATGGCTCCCAAGATGACAACAAGGTAACACCATGTGACACCATGTTCACTTTCCCTCCAGATATATGATACACATGCATTAGCATAAAGTATTCTGAAGAAAATCTGTCTTTCTGTGTATTATCTTAACTTCATATTTTTCATGGATTTCATATGAAGGAAATACTGGCCAGACTTAAATGGGTTAAGTCTATCTCCCCCCCCCCCCAATTCCCCATCACCCTTGTTCTAGATCTGGCTGCTGTTAAACATGCAACATTTTAAATTAACGACATAAGGTGGGCTCATTTGACAAAAATGCATGACCTATCCAGTTATTGGCAATCATCACTGTCCCTCCTAAGTGCCTTCCACTGGGATTGATTATGGGCTACTGCATGCGTGAAAGTAACCTAAGTTGCACCTTACACTTCACAGCAAATAAACCAACTATTGAAACCACTACAAACTACAATTTTTGAATGAAAAATTAACATTTAAAATTAAAATTAAATTAAAAATTAAATTAAAATTAAAAATTTGCCAAAAGAGACAAGGGTACAGTAATGGGTGTTGTCAACAACATTACAGTAATTCCATTTTCCCAATGTCTTTGAGCATATTCACCAACTCTGGATAACTTGCAGCAGTAAAAAAAATATATTAAAGCATACAAGGTACATTATTTCTCAGCAATGTAGAGTAAACATGTGAAACAATCCTGTATAAGGCAACACTTTTGGGCAACTGTCAGGTAAGAAATGTTCTAGTTCTAGCAACCTAACATTGCTCAATGGATCAAAAAACACAGACATAGTCACAAAATTGTTAAATAGTGACAATCAAATAAAATTGTGGGTAAAAAAAAGTGTAAACTATTACACATTGAATTTACTAGATTCTGCATCACTTGAAAACATGTTATGTGCAATAACCTTTACATTAGTTTTAAAAAGAGATTTGTAATGTATGGAACTGGGTATCAACTATCTGGTTACCCAGCCAATACAATGGTGCTACCTTATTTTCATTCCCTATTCCACCAAAACTTCAAACATGCATTAGGTCTAAAGACCCTAAAGGAGTATAACATATTTTCTTTCTCCTAGCTAATGCTGGCACTGCTTACTGTTAATGGCAACCATTTAAGACAGGTGAAATCATTGAAATATCTCGGTAAATACATAAAATTGAATGAAAGAAATTAAAGCAAGAATAGCCTAAGCAAAGAATACTTTTGATTTGATCAGAAATGTGCTGAGAAATAAGAACATCAGTTAAAACTAGATTTAGAGTACTTGAATGTTAGGCATACCAAGTTTTAATGTATAATTGCAAA
>RDPX01000023.1:1537214-1619303 GCA_003991215.1 Morbakka virulenta
GTCTATCTCCCCCCCCCCCCAATTCCCCATCACCCTTGTTCTAGATCTGGCTGCTGTTAAACATGCAACATTTTAAATTAACGACATAAGGTGGGCTCATTTGAGCAAAAATGCATGACCTATCCAGTTATTGGCAATCATCACTGTCCCTCCTAAGTGCCTTCCACTGGGATTGATTATGGGCTACTGCATGCGTGAAAGTAACCTAAGTTGCACCTTACACTTCACAGCAAATAAACCAACTATTGAAACCACTACAAACTACAATTTTTGAATGAAAAATTAACATTTGCCTAAAGAGACAAGGGTACAGTAATGGGTGTTGTCAACAACATTACAGTAATTCCATTTTCTTAATGTCTTTGAGCATATTCACCAACTCTGGATAACTTGCAGCAGTAAAAAAATATATTAAAGCATACAAGGTACATTATTTCTCAGCAATGTAGAGTAAACATGTGAAACAATCCTGTATAAGGCAACACTTTTGGGCAACTGTCAGGTAAGAAATGTTCTAGTTCTAGCAACCTAACATTGCTCAATGGATCAAAAAACACAGACATAGTCACAAAATTGTTAAATAGTGACAATCAAATAAAATTGTGGGTAAAAAAAAGTGTAAACTATTACACATTGAATTTACTAGATTCTGCATCACTTGAAAACATGTTATGTGCAATAACCTTTACATTAGTTTTAAAAAGAGATTTGTAATGTATGGAACTGGGTATCAACTATCTGGTTACCCAGCCAATACAATGGTGCTACCTTATTTTCATTCCCTATTCCACCAAAACTTCAAACATGCATTAGGTCTAAAGACCCTAAAGGAGTATAACATATTTTCTTTCTCCTAGCTAATGCTGGCACTGCTTACTGTTAATGGCAACCATTTAAGACAGGTGAAATCATTGAAATATCTCGGTAAATACATAAAATTGAATGAAAGAAATTAAAGCAAGAATAGCCTAAGCAAAGAATACTTTTGATTTGATCAGAAATGTGCTGAGAAATAAGAACATCAGTTAAAACTAGATTTAGAGTACTTGAATGTTAGGCATACCAAGTTTTAATGTATAATTGCAAACCTTGGACATCTCCATAAATTTGTGAGAAAAAGACTGGGGGCTACATGTGATATGGACTTTCAGATGTATGCTGAGAATATCATGGATGGCACTCATGAGCAATGGAAGAGTACTGTGCCAGATTTGGCAGAGAATTTGGTAGAAATTTCAAGGTGACAAATCAATTTCTTGGGTCAATTCATCAGAAATGTAAAGTTTGAACACCTACCTTTCACTGGCAAGATCAAGAAGAGAGAGGGCAAACTGAGAGACTTGTTCTCTCAACTATTCTCAAAAAAGGAGCCCTGATGGCCCTGAGAGCAGATCAACCCAAATGGTGGGTTGCAATATGTGGACCTTCAATGCCTGGCACAGGCAAGCCCCTTATCAGAAGAAGAAAAATGATAACAGGGCATTTGATAACTATTTAGTAAAGTTTAGCTGAATGCAAATTCCAGCTACTTGCTACAGGAGTTGCTCAGAACATTGTTACAGAAAAACAAATTAGGAATGATCCAGAGTTTCAGTTTAAGTATAAACAATACTCTGATCTAAAAAATGAACCAACAGAAAAAGTTGCAAAGGCAGGTTTCAAACTCCTAGACTTCACATTTCCTGGGAAACATCAATCATCTGAGAGAAATGACCTTCTTCAACACAAAGTAAAGGCAATTTTCTACAGAAACTAACACTACTATGAAAAAGTTAGATATAAAAATCAATTAGTTATCTACTCAGAAATCAGATACATCTTTCAGTGGAGGTTTTACAATCAGTCATGCTTTGTTATCAAGTAAACATTAAATAATGTATAAAGTACATCAGTGTACAGAAAAAATCTGGCTGTTGTATTAAAAAATAAAGAACAAAAAGGGAAAAGAAAACAGATATACATATAAAAAGGTTATGCTGAAAACATATTCAGAAAAATATTACTCTTTTGTTGTATCAAGTACAAGGGGAAAATAATGAAATGAAAACAGTTCCATAAAAGGAGCTTTATCTGTGAAATGTAAGCTTACAATATTTTAAAGGCACTCTTGGATATCCTACGGGTAGAAAAATGCAACATTAGGTACACTTATTTTATATTGCTGTTTTCCTGAGTAACTGAAGATACAGTTGCTTTGACCAGGGAACAACAAAATATGCATAAGAAATTATTACTTTGGTAATAATCATAATGGAATCATAATTTTGATATTGTTCTTGTAATTTTTCCAGGTCATTAAAGAAACCTAATAAGCAGAACAAGGTATAAAACAAGATATTAGCAACTTAATACCAAGTATGACATGACAAATGATAGTTAATTTGGTTTTAAAGTATTGAGAATAAATTTGTATTCTCAAGACAGGTTCTGAACGAACACCAAAATATCCTAAGGAAATTTTAACATTTGTCAGACCTGAACACTAGGATTACAACAGACATTTATTGCATTATCCTGTTACCTTCATGAGACTTTGCTACAAAGATTACAAACTTTTTTTGCAGCTAGGTAATGAAATTTACTAAGTAACATATTAAACCTATTTTGCCTTTGGTTCTAAAAAATCCAGAACTTGTTTGGTGGGGTCATTCTGAAAAGTTAACATAAACAATAACTTTAGATTTGGAAGACCACGTTAAGTCTAATATTTGGATCTTAATTTAGCTTCCAAACATTATTCCAAACATACAATGGGCTATTTTCTGTTTGCAGATGGTCAAGGTTTTCATACCCTCATGCAAAGTTGCTTAAAATGTGGCAATAAGTTTCATGCACAAAATATTCAAATTGCTACTCAGTCTATATTTGAGAATAATGTTAAACAAAAAATGTCTAACACTTTTTCTGTAATAAAACATTGCACTCAGCAAGTATAATTTTACATTTCTGAGGGAATAATATTATAATTCTTTGCACATGTATTCTAACAACCTGTCCTGGCTTACAACTTAAGTTAACAGGATCCACTTCCTACCACTCAAAGGCTGAAAGATATTGCAATAATTCAACCTAAAGTAGCAAAAAGCAACAATGAACACAACATAAACTGCTCTGGAATCCAAACATAGCACTTGAGAATTGTTCAAGAATTTCATTATGTCACCCATGAGGATGTAAAATAAATTTTATCAAAAGGGAAACAACTTACAAAAAATCTAAAACCTTGAAATTTTCTCAGATAGTTCCCACATTTTGTATACACTATGTTGTCTGAAAATGACCCATGACAGTTAAAAGTTGTTAAAGCTCTGAAAGGTTTACAAATATTTTGAATTTCAAAATTTGAATTTTCAAGTGTGCAACAAAATTCTTAACACAAATTATTCATGTGAATTGTCAAGGCTCATCCAACAGTAAATTAACACCTCTAGCACCCATCATTTCTACTAACACATAGAACACACCCTGTTAAGTGAGGCCTATTGGTTGTTCTTAAAATATCAGAGAATAACTCATTTTTTGAATAATAAACTCTCTCTAGTATCTACCAGGAACAATTGTTGTAATGACAATACAGAAATGTCTTCAGGACTTAACACCTATATCAAGCATTTAATGTTAATTTATTTGTTACTTACTGAGATCACAATACAATTTTTGTATAACATGTTATATGTGATAACAAAAGACATAATTTATTGAAAACCCTTTTCATGATGAATAATATCATATGGGCTGTTAACAAGAGAAAGCAAATGAGGTATTTACAAATTTTGAACCTAATGTACACAAGTTTATGTTCTTAGGTATAAAATCTCTAAACATGGTCCTGAAATCAGCTGATAAGTTCACTAACATACATGTGTGCAAAACTAATTTTATTAACAAAACTTAGTAAACAGATGATAAATATGAATGAAATAGGTCTTAAAGGTTTTTCATACCTCTCCTCTGAAAAGAATCAAGTAATGTTTTGCCTGAGAATTTTAAGTACCCAAAAAAATGAACTGATATGCCCTCAATGTGATCAAGCAAAGAAAATGATACCTAACCAAATAGGGAGCTTGAACACAAATAGCATAGGCATACATGTCTTGATGTATGTGTATACCCACATTTCATACTTCCATTTGCTATTACACAAATATATTGATTAGAGTTAAGCCAAGATGCAACATCTGGCTTCTAAGTGTTACAACAAAACAACGAACAATCTTTTGCAAATATATGTACTCTACTAATAATGATGTTTCCCACTAAACCATCCCCACATACCTTTAGCCATAGTATGGACATAAGCTGGGCATCAGGCAAATATTCTTCTTTGACATGTGATGAAATTAAGTATTTAAAATTTACCTTAATCTTTCTTGTAAACTTTTAGGAAAACAGCAACTATCTTACCTTAATTTTTCTTGTTATACTCATTAACTTTTAGGAAAACAGCAACTATCTAATTAAAGTAGGTTTTTGCCTTAGTATCCAATAAATTAAGAATAGCAAAGAAATAAACTTTCAATGTTCTTTATGATAAATAAAACATAAACCAATTTCTTTCCTATTCAAACTCTGATTAGGTTATTGGTGACAAAAAAATGCTTATAAGGGATGAGCCCCTTTAATGTTTCTTTAAGTTTGCATCCAATGAACTACAATCACCCAGTTATAATTTGTTAAAAAGCAGCCCAGTTTTAAATGTATAAATGTATTTAGTCAAATCCCATTGCCTCCTACCATCAACAAGCAAAAAACAGATTTTCAAAAGAACAAAATTTGCATAGTAGAAATAAAGCATAAAAAGCAAATATCTATACTTAAACAAAGCTGCCCTGTTATCTATAAAGTCATTTATTATTTTCCTGTGTCAAGGCACTCAATTTTTAAATGTAAACAAAAGTTCAATGTCTACTGCCTACTTCCAAGGCTGTGTTATCTCAGACATGTAAAAATACATATTTCTCAAACAACATGTTACTCTGGGTTAAATATTTGCCAAACAACTTTACAGGGCAGTAATTTTGTTGGTGGGTGTTTGAAGTGTATGTATTTGTTGTACTACAATGGAAACTTTCAGTGTATTGTAAACACCCAGGACCTTGGCTCTGTGGCTTGGCAACCAAAAACCAAAAGTAGGAAGCTATAAAAGTTCTCCTGCCAAACTGATGGGTAGAGAAAAGTTTCATGGAATCAAGAGATATGCTAAGAACAAAGATACATACTACATAAAGACCACAAACAAATAAACGTTCACTGTCTGGAGAAACACAGTTGAAAAACAAACTTGATACCAAATAATTAAAATAAGCTACAGTTAGAATGTGTGAAACACACATCTGATCAAACATGGCTAATAGTGCAGCAGATAGTCAGGATGAAATACAGACAGGAATAGGAAGATACCTTTCATGCATTCAGCAGTCTTTCACTAAAATGCTTCAAATATCTATATCTATATATCTATCACAAATGTTCATATACAGCATCTAAACCAAGTATCACTTTTACTGTTTTCATTAAAAAAAACTGTCAAAACACAAACTGGACAAAAAATATTTTCTATAATCAACAATTGATTTGCATCACTAGTTGAAATCAAAGCTTGGTCCCAAGAGCAATTTTTTACAACAGTAAAAGGTAAAATGTTGTTTCTTACCAGAGGAATTTGAAGTTATATGACCCAAGAAGACCCTACAAAATGCATATTGTTTGGAAGATCTGACACAGTGCATACATTATCAATGTTTGTCACTAACAGAAAACACTGCATCCATAGGTCAGTTAAAATTACTTTTGTAGAACTCACTTTAATACAGACAGTATAGATGAAACTAATGGTATGAAAAGAAACAGTTCAGCAGTGTATGGAAGGTCAATATTACTTTGACAAAGCCGCTAAAAAACATGATAGTCACAAAGACCTCTGCTATAAAATCTAAATAGTTGTAAATTTTTGCAGCACTGAAGATTAAATACCTTGATTCACCATCTAAAGAAAGATGATATAGAAAGATATTTCATATTCAGAATTAAAGATGGGTTAATCAACTATAAAAACAAGGGTATACTTATGATCCACCAACTCCACCACATGGAAACAATATATATAAATCTTAACAAATTACATCTCCATTTGCTTTACAGTAAGCACCGTGTCACTTCTGCAAAGGATACAAAGCAGCATGCATTCCCTGAGAGTGATACATAAAGATCTACATCAGACTGCAAAAATATCAAGATACTTGCTTACATGTCAGAACATTCACCATTCAGGTACATATTTTATGCCAAGAGAATATACAAAACAAACAAAGTTATTTCCCTGTATTGTTGAGTTACACTCCAAATAACAAAGTAGTAAATAGATAGGCAGCAAACAAAGGATGACTGAAAATCAGGATTGTTTAGAGCACATGGCATCAGAATTGAAAATTTTAAGGTATAGGAATTTCTGGAGTATATGCTTATTAAGTATACCCATATTAAATTCAAAACCTGGTAGTACTTCAGAACCTACATAAACTTACATCTACTTCAAAAAGTTCAATAATTATCAGACACTAAATTAGAAAGCTACTTTTTTCATCAAAACACTAACTGAAAGGAACTTATTAACCATCCTTATCAAGTTTTCTTTTAATATCTATGTGCCCACAGGCATTTTTTTTCTTCAGTACTTATGGTTTATATTATCAGAACACCATTTCAGCAAGTCTAACAAATAAAAATCAAACCAAAATAAAAATCCTTCTATTTACCCTGCACTTGAAGAGCCTTGATTATACAAATCTGTTTTTATGAATACCGTATTTAATTTTTTCTTTTGCATACAAGTTCCATAAATCTTGAAACTTTTCAAAACCTGCTGACAAAGGGCTAGCAACATGAAATTTTAACTATTACGTGCAGTACCTGAAAAACCATCCATCCAAAACTCTGCATTGGTATCTACTTACACTGCTAATTACATAACTGACTGACTAGATATATATATAAGCTTGTGCTGTGTGCTTATTTATGATCATAATTTTTCTCATGTCATTTGATGGTGACTGGTTGCTACATTATGCAACTCTGAAAAGCAATCCATTGGTTGTACACATCAACAGCATGGGCAGCATTGGGCTAAAACTCTATGCTAATTTAAACTGTGATCAAATTTCTTCAATATCTTCTCTGGGGCCATAACTGTCCCTTGGAATTCTAGAGGTAACATGCTCTGTACTTAACTAGCTTTGATTCAGCATTTTAAATATGTTCATGGATACACAAAGAACATGGTTCTTTTTGTGTCAAAAAGAATAAAACTGCTCAGAAAGATGGTATAACTTGCTGGCTAATAACCTTAATTACAAAATCACGCTCCTTAGGGGAAGTTGTTAAATCTGTGTAAAGATGTGTTTATATCGGATTTAACATACTCAATCCACTAATTAACAACTGGAATATCATGAAGCTAACTCACTTAATGCTGGCATATAACTTTTCAGAATCAGTATTGGCTCTAACAACCAAGTGTACCATTCCTCCTTTCTGCAGTGGTAACCTCAAGTTATGTAGTCAATATCTCAAGTTCCTTTTGTCTAAAACCTGTACATGTCTTGATAGGAGTCACTGGTATAAGTGCCTCGAGGTTGTCCCTGGGCTGAATATCGATCATAACCGTTTCTCATCGTCTGATAATAATTTCCGTACGCAGCGGACGGAGCACCGTATCCTGAATCGTAATACCCCGTGTTTTGTGGCGGTGCTCCTGTTCGATAGTAATCGGTATAACCTGCATTGTAACCATTGTAATTGTAAGGACTATAGCTACCTCCGTATGAATAACCAGCATTTGGATTTGGTTGTTGGTCGTAGTAGGCAGATCCATATTCTGGGTACCTTGGGTAGCGCTCATATGGCTTCGCTCTGTCTAAACGTTGCCTGTCAAAATACCCATCATATGCTTCCCTGCCTCCCATTGGTGGCCGATCTCGTCCACCTCGAGCACCGCCGCCTCTTTGCAAGTTGTTTCTTCTATCTCCTCGTTCACGATTTCTGTATGCTGTTGTCTTGTTATTCCTATTAATTCCTTGCTTTCTGGACATTTGTATTTCAATTTTTGCACCCGCAAAATCTGCTTCGTTAAGTTCTTTCATCGCGACTTTAGCATCGTCCTCGGACTCAAAATGGACAAAAGCGTAATCTTTGATAATATCACACTCGGTAACCTTTCCGTATTTTTCAAAAAGTTGCTGTAACTCAGTCTGTGAGGAGCCTGGTGGTATATTCGCTACAAATAGCTTCGTTGGCATGATGACAATTCACTAAATTTACGCTTTAAATTTTCGAAATCTAAAAACTGATTATTGAAAAAGCCAAAATCTTACAGCGGCATGGCAAGAAGGTAAGCTCATGGAGCTATTGCGCATGTGTAGGAATTATTTCACTCCATTGTCCAGTCCCCAGGACATCACAACCCTTCTCTCTCATAGGGTGTCAGGGTTAAACGAAACATCATCATCATCATCATGAAACATATCAATGTCAAAGTCAGACGTTGAGGAAGGATGCCAGTCTTTAAAGCAAATCATACATACTGAGATGCATACTGTGAGATATGATGAAGATACTGAAGTATACACTATATGACACAGTGATAGGCAGGTATATCATCATCACCACCTGGAGAACACCTGCATTTTTCTTCGTCATTTATTGACCATCTATTTAGGTTTGCAGGTGAAACAAATACATCGCAGACTGACCATATCATATTTCGTCCCATATTTCACACCCTCTTTCCATATACGGACTGCCACTGTTGGATATGTTGTACGAGTTTTAAGTACTGTTCTGTTTTTTAGTTATTATATCTTCACCTAATTTGTCACTGGTTCTCTTCTTTTTTGTGCCTGTAACTCGTTTGAATTTTTGTTGCCGAGTCCTTCTGAGTCAGTGTGGGTTTAACCAAGCAAATCAGTGTGTTATAAGACTGTAATGTGATCATTGACTTCTTCTCTGGCTTTCCATACTCGGCCGGTCTTGATAATTGAAAAGATAATATTACTTGTTCCAACAAGTAATATTATCTTTGAAGTAAATTAGTATCGTAACTGTTCTGCCCGTATCTCCACGATAAACATGAAAATAATAATAATAATAATAATAATAATAATAATAATGATAATAATAATAATTACAATCATAATTAGATAGGGTTTACTTACCCAGAAAGGAAGAAGGCACAGGACTTATTTCGATAGAAGATTGTGTTGATATCGCAGAACCGAATCTTGAGAAATATGTAATGAAAAGCAAAGAGAAACTGATATCTGCAGCTAGAAGAAATGTAACGGAAGAGGTAGAAAGTGTGAAAGCTTACAAGAAAAGATGGAAGGAAGAGAGAGAAACAACAGTCTGGAAAATGGAACTTCTCGGACAGCATTTTAGAAAAATGAAAGAAGTAGGAGCAAAAGAGACGTGGACATGGCTACAGAAGGGAGAATTAAAAAAATAAACTGAAGGAATACTAATAGCTGCTCCATCACAGCACCTCAGAACGAAAGTCATAAAAGCAAAAATAGATAAAACCAGTAAAGGTGCGAAATGCATGATGTGTAGTGAAAAGGATGAATCAATCCAGCATATTGCAAGCCAATGTAGTGATCGTCAGTGAGGATTTGCAATTAGTGACAAGTGGTACCAACATCAACCTGAGAGCGTTATTGAAAACGAAGACTTCAAAGTATTATGGGATTTTACAGTAAAGACGGGTCTCGAAATTTTTGCGAGAAGCTCAGATATTATAACGGTGGACAAAAATTCCAATGAAACGATCATAAAAGATGTAGCCATACCAGTTTATTGAATATATGAAAAAAGGAGCAGGAAAAAATTAAAAATTACCAGGATCTAACCAGAGGAATAAGAAAGGTATGGAATGTATCAACCAACGTCCTCCCAATAGTTATTGGTGCCTTTGGTACTGTAACAGGCAGACAGTTCCTGAAGGAAATAGGTGTAACAACAAGAATTGAGTAAATACAAAAATCAACTCTACTAGGGACGGCGACAATCATCCGACCTGTCTTTGATATCTAAGGAAACTAGATGTGACCTGACATCTTGGACATTAATTCCAAATGTTTATTCATTTGTGTGCAAAATTTATAGCTATAGTAGTAAGTAACGGGTGCTATGTCCGGATTTTCAAGACTTAATCATAACAGGATCACACCATAAAACCATAAAACTATAAAAAATGTACAACATGGTTAAAATACCGTGATAAAAGAGATGTAAGACAAAACTTCGAAGACCCTCCACAGTCCTATTGTGTCCTTTTGTGTCTTATCATGTCTTATTGTGTCCTCATTGTGTGTTGTAAATTTTCTTTTGCCAGCGTGAGAATTCTAGGAAGCTCGTCAATTGCGGCGAGCTTTAGTTTTGTGTAACTCATAATGGATGTCTAACCACAGGTGAGGTTAGATATCTAACATATTTCTTTTTTCCACAGGAGTCTGATACTCCAAAACTTCGGGGATCAGGTGTCGTACCCGGGTAGTTTTCCCAACTTTATTCGTTATCACTGCAGCAAGTCTAAGATAGGTCTAAGATACCTAATCTTATCTTCCTCATCGCCATGTTGTGTGTAATCTTCATACCTTGAATCGCCAAAGATTATCCAGTTATTATTGTAGAACAGCCCATTTCGTTTTTTTATGAGATTTTTCCAATCTTGTTCTCCCAAAAGGAGTTCTTTTTTTCGTGACACGTTTTTCATTTCAATAATAGTTAAAAAAAATGGGCAAGCAACTCACATAATATCAGAATCAAAATATCTGTCAGGATTCTCCTCAGATTGCTTTATACGGAGCGTTTTTATATATGCAGGTTTTTTCATCCATGATCTTTAAGCTCTGCACAAAAATGTGCAGGGAGCCATACCTTATACTTACTCCCATCGCCATCTTCTAAATCAGCATACATTGCCAACCCCTTACCATACTTAGATTCCGTTTTATTTGAGGTAACAGAAACGAGGTGATAATTATATTTGTAAGAATCTCTCTCCACTTAATAATTGGTTGCATTTGTTCCTTGATTTGTTCAAATGAATCGGATGTTGTAAATTCCACTTTGTTTTATATTTTGGAACATAAATTGTTTTAAAGCGGTTGAATTTGCGTATAATAATAAACACATTAATTAACCTCTTCAACTGCTTGGGGTCGCTGTAGAAGATATTCGTTATCACCTAAAGTTTCTGTCATGATCTCATCATTGTTAAAGATAAACTTATGATCATTTTCTCTCTCAAGCTGTGTAAGCACAGCAATCTTTTGAGGATTGATTCTAACGTGAACTTTTGTAGAATCATCATCGATAACGACTCTTAATATCTTACAATGTGAAATCGTGTTTTTCTTAATCCTGTATAAAATTTCTTTAAGTCATTTATTCTGCAAGTCTTTGAAGCCATGGGTATTTATCGCAAAGCTCTTCAATCTCATTGATAACTGTCTGCAATCTTTTTTTATCATACTCGTTTTCATAGTCTATTGTATCAGCATATCTTTGTAAAGCGCGAAGCCAGGCATTGTAAATTTCTCTGATAATATTGATGTAGTCATCCCATTTCATTATACAAAATTATTTTCTTTAAAGCGTTTCCCAAAAAATTGTTTATTACTAATCAATCCAAGGCCAAATCAGTTTACTCCACACTTGTTTTATAATTCTGTCATATTCAACTTTGATACAATTTTTCTTAAACGATTTTATTTCAGTTTTAACAATTCCCTGATACTGTAACCACTTGTGAAGTTTATTGTAAACATTTAGACTAGTTTTAATGCTTTCTCCACACAGAACTTTTATCAAAGAATCTTCTAGTATTCCGAAATCCTCAATTAAACCTGACTCATCGTACTCAAATTTTATATTAAGATCATTCAACTTTTAAAAAAAATATCTTCGTGTAGAATGTTGCGTTTGTCAGAATTGGCCTACCAAGAATTTCACCATATTGTTCACAAAATTTAACACATTCGTCGTCGTACATGTATTCATGTTTACATTCCATTTTTTAAATACAACATTCGGCTACTTAAATCGTTTTCAAAACTGCATTCTTTTCATACCATTTTAATCCATTTAATTGCCAAGATTATTAAGCCACGCAGACATTGAAGAAATAAGCACTTCTTACCAGTCAAAAGCAGTAAAAACCAACAATCGCTGGATATGAACAAATAGGTCAGTGAAATAAGCATTGAAAATGGTCAGGAAGGGAATGTTTATCTTTTTTACAGTCCCAATAATTAAAAAAGTCAACCGATAATAAGTATTTGATCCAAGATTAAACTTCATTCATACAAGTTGCTACAGATTTAAAAAATAAACCATCACCATGTTGTGCTCTGTATGCCCTTGAATTAAAAAACAAAACTTGACCAGTGTAGGTGCCTTCAATACATTCACCGTTTTTCTGTACAAAGACACCCATCCTTATTTTCTAATCCAAAACCAGCTATTGCTTTTTCAAATCCACCAGATATCAAGCCTGTAGTCAATCCCGGTAGAATAGTTTTAGCAAGATAAAGTAGTGATCTTCATGCCAATCCAGCTAATAAACCAAGAAACCTACCTTCAACTGTGAGCTTAGCCTTGATTAAATTTCCTGATAAATTCAAAATAACACCTTTGTTTAGTGCCCTTGCTTTTTCAATTTGGTTTATCTGGGTTTTGCTTAACAAAAGCTTATGTTCGCCATTCAAATCACTCTTACTTAATCTGAGGTGAACAGCCTTTTTGGTTTTAGTTGCATTACGCAGCTTATCCACTCGCGCTTTCGAGATGTTACATTTTATTTTATATAACTCATGTTACTTTTGTATATGAGCTATTATATTGATTTTCCCTCTTTGATATGTAGGGTAGCAGGAGGGAATATCCCTCCCAAGTTGTGGTCCCACCTGCCCTTTTGCGAGCCCCAGGTCAAGTTACCCAGCACCTGGTATGGGTCCCTGATTAGGGTTACGAGCAATAGTCAACGGCTGATTCTAACTTAATTTGATGATGAAGGCGGATGAGCTAGAACCCCAATAGTCATCGGCTGCTAATACAGGCAGAGGAACTGCTGGGAAGGGAAATGGTGATCATCCTAAGTTCACCCTACAGCAGGCAATGGCGAGCCACTGTAGTATGTAGCCTAGTAATACTATGATTATGCCAATAGTTAATAAAAGAGATAACGGCGTTAAGGAGGTTGTACAAGAAAGTACTAGCCTCTCGCCCGGTAGGTGCCCCCATGTCGAGCAGGTGAGGCCAGACCGTCAATCAGCTACTGCGAGATATACAATTAATACAAGAAAATTTCAAATAAGAGCAGGCACATGGAATGTGAGGACATTATTCCAAGCAGGAAGATTAGACAATGTGAAGCAAGAGATGGGTAGACTTAGAAAAAACATCCTGGGAATTAGTGAGACTAGGTGGAAAGGTACCGGAATATTCAAATCAGAGAACAATACCATAATATATTCAGGTGGATGCAAACATGAAAAAGGAGTAGGAGTAATCTTAGATGAAAATACCTCAAGATGCTTATTAGGATACTGGTATTTGTCACATAGAGTGATGATAATCAAACTGAATGCGAAACCTTTCAATATAGTAATAACGCAAGTTTATGCACCAACAACTGGCTGTGAAGAATCTGAGCTTGACAAACTTTATAAAGAGATGAAAAAAGCAATGAAACAATGTAAATCTGATGAACTATTAATAGCAATGGGAGACCTTAATGCAAAGGTAGGAAATGAAAGAATAGATGATGTCGTTGGCCCTCATGGTTTGGGAGAAAGGAATGAGAGAGGTGAAAGATGGATAGAATGGTGTTGTGCACATGATCTATTCATAGCAAACACATGGTATCAACAACCAGCAAGAAGAATATATGCGTGAAAAAGCCCAGGTAATAGAACTCGAAATCAAATAGATTATATTGCTGTCAAGAAGAGATATAGAAATGCAGTAAAACAAGCTAAAACTTATCCCGGTGCGGACATCAATAGTGACCATGTTCCTGTCGTATCAACCATAAAGATGCAGTTGAAAAATGTAAAAAGGCAAACATAACATAAAACTCTAGATTATGCAGCACTGATGGATGATAAGGAAATGAAGTTAGCATATGCAATGAAAGTGAGTAATCGATTTGAGATCCTTGAAGAGAAAGATGAAAAATCTAGCTTGGAAGTATTTAAGGAAGCAACTGTGGAAACTGTAAAAGAGGTGATTCCATCAAGAAAAACCAAGAAACATAAAAAATGGCTGACAGATGAAATTCTTAAATTGATGGATGAAAAACGATTGTACAAAGACAAAGATAAAAAGAAATGCAATGAAATAAATACAGTGGTAAAGAAAAAAATGCTTGGAAGCAAAAGANTGTGGAAACTGTAAAAGAGGTGATTCCATCAAGAAAAACCAAGAAACATAAAAAATGGCTGACAGATGAAATTCTTAAATTGATGGATGAAAAACGATTGTACAAAGACAAAGATAAAAAGAAATGCAATGAAATAAATACAGTGGTAAAGAAAAAAATGCTTGGAAGCAAAAGAAACGTGGCTAAACAACAAATGTGTAGAAATTGAGACATACAAAACAATGAATCCAAAGGAAATGTTTAGAAATATCAATGATATCGCTAATAAAAAGTATTGTACGGCAGCTGGATGTTTAAAGTCGAAGCATGGAAGTGTAATGATAGAAAAAGGAGCAAGGATAGAAAGGTGGACAGAGTATAAATCAGACTTGTTTGATGATGAGAGAGGAGACATGCCGAATATAAGGATCAATATGACAGGTCTAAAGATTTTGAAATCTGAAGTTCAGGTAGCAGTTAAAAAAATGAAAAACAACAAAGTAGTCTGTACAGATGAGTTAGCTGCAGAATTAATCAAAAGCACAGGTGATTTTGGCATAGTTAAACTAAGTAAAGTGCTTAACCAGATTTACGAATCTGGAAATATCCCTGCTGACCTAGGTAAATCCATCTTTATTGCATTGCCGAAAAGGCCAGCTGCGGCAGAATGTGAGCTGCAAAGGACAATTAGCATTATGAGTCATGCAGTGAAAATTTTATTAAGGATATTGATGAGACGAACAAGAAACAAGACTAAACATGAAATATCGAAACTGCAATGTAGATTTGTAGAAGATAGCGGTACGCGAAATGCAATATTTATGATCAGAATGTTATCAGAGAGACCTATTGAGATGCAACGAAACCTTTTCTTATGTTTTATAGACTATAGCAAAGCTTTCGATAATGTCAAACACGAGAAACTCTTGGAAATGCTGGAGGATATACAGATAGACAGTAGAGATTTAAGAATCATAAGAAACCTGTATTGGAAACAAACACCACCTTTGTCTAGGTTCTTGGATAATTTTTTCACCTACACCGCTTTTTCGAAAAAACGAGTGCAAAACGGGATTCAAAATACCATTAACGTATTAATGCTCACAGATATTGTTATGGACAAGCAGTGTGGTTCAAGTAGTTAAAAAAGGAACACAACAAACAAAACAAACACAACATAGGAATGGCGCCACCCCTCGAAACAACTCGACTACCTGTCTACACGTAGGTCCACACTACCAAGGTATAAAAACAGCCGTACCTAGTCATTTCAGTAGACTGACGATGGGAGATCTCTCGAAACCTAGCTAAGAAAAAGCTTACGGCTCATGACATGAAAAAGCTCTTACGCATTTACGCTCTTACACCTACTGAGTGTGTTGCTATCCATTTCACGCGACATCATTATTCTTCAATGTTCTACGCGTTTTAGTTTTGCGGAGTAAGTTGTAGCCGAGTTCTCGACAGTTATAATCTCCTCAGAGACGTGTTAAATCACACGATCTTCGTGACACAAAGGTATCTAAAAATACCCTCAGAATATTAGAAGGAAAACTTATGCATCCAGAGAATTACTGAACAAATTCAAGAACCAAATAGGAAAATCTGTAATCAACTCTGTCTGTTCGTTTTTAAAAATCTCAGTGACGATGTAGGTTTTCAAGAAAGAAAATTTTTTTATGAAAAAAAAAAAGCCTACTTAATGACCTCCGGTCAACTCAGTCACTCGGGGGAAGTTACCCGACTGGCCACTCTCTCCAGGACAATCATATACCTTAAAAACAGATGAAGATTAACTAAATCCATTGGTCAATATGGAATTTGTTGTTAGATATAACAGCGGTCAAATATATA
This sequence comes from Morbakka virulenta, assembly GCA_003991215.1. Taxonomy (NCBI): domain Eukaryota; kingdom Metazoa; phylum Cnidaria; class Cubozoa; order Carybdeida; family Carukiidae; genus Morbakka; species Morbakka virulenta. The sequence continues at coordinate 1,553,485 of RDPX01000023.1, forward strand.
GCACGACAATTATACCTGCATCAGCAATAGGTAAGGGGAAAAAAAAAGCCTATAATGATTCAGTTTCCTAAAGTAATTGGAGATGTAACAATGACTACAGAACGGTGAAAGTGTTTGAAAAAAAGAGCAAATAGAAAAATTAACTCAACAAAATTTTTTTTACATCTTTAATCGGTCCCAAAAAATTGGTTGGCCATCAAGGTGACAGAGTGTTGCAGGGACCAAAAGGAGACGAGGGTGACAAGGGCGATACAGGACCTCAAGGCAACCCTGGGGTTATGATTATTAAGTCAGATGGATATATCCTGTCAACGTCAACAGGCATCAGTTTAGCACCTTTGAAATTAATATGGGAAGATAGAGTTCACTTCAAACAGAAATATGACTTAAAATATAGCGTCGAGAATTTTCAGTTTGTTCATGCTTCAGCTCTTAAAATTGGTGATAACAAAAGTGTCCAAACAGCGTTGTTGACGAAAGAGGCCTTAAAGTTTGGAACACCTTCTAGTCTCAAAGAAAAAATCAAGTGGGACGTAACTGACAACTCACAAAATTAACAGTGATCTTTCTTGGAGAAGATCACAAAGAAATGATTGTCACGTCAGTTAAAGAACCTAGCTGACATCTGTATATACTGTAAGAATAAAATCTCATGCATATAAAAATGCTAGAAAAAAATTGACAAGAATCCAGAAAGTAATCTGTATCCAACGTTAGATGCGACAAGTAATTTTAGGATACAGTGAATTCTGCGATTAATGGGTGAACTTGTAAATGAAATAAACACTCGAAAAGCTCTTGCTAAAAATATCTACGAGCAGTAAATGCATTGGGCAATGTAAATAGTGGAGCGACAATAAGAGCAGTAATCCCTGGTGGTATCAGCACTGGTTCATTGACTTCTATGTTTGGTACTCCAGCTGTACCTATTATAATGGTTATTGGAACTGCTTGTGCTATAAAAACTAGTAGCACAAAGGTTGCTATTAGAAAACTTAGAACAAAAACTCAGAAACAGGATAGGATTAGTATTGGCAGAAAATAAATCTAATTCAATCGCGAGTTTAGTGAGTGCAACCTTGAACGACGAAATGTTATCACATCAGTTTGTTGTAAATGAAGTCAAAAAGTATCAGAAGATGAAACGTGAAACCCAGTCAGATTTCAAGATAAAGATGATTGAATTAGATGAACAAACAAAAATGATTTGATTAATCGTGGAAAAGAGCAGGCAGGAAATTCAATTTTAAAAAACTTGGAACCTAAGAATTATATTTGAGAAAAGACACGAAACACATTCAATCCTATATGAACCGAGTGCTTCACCATTGCATGGATGGGAAAACCATGTAATCTATTACTTGACATAAGTAATAGATTACAAATACGTAGACAACATCACCAAAATCAATCCAAGAGATAAACTCTATATATCCTTCCCACTTTACGTATGTTTGTTTCCTACCATTTTTCTGTAGGCATTTAATAATCTTTTCAGTTCTAAACACATCCTGCTTTGACAACTGAAGTTCCTGTTCGTAGAATGAACCTTGAATCTCCTCACCGTTCAGGTTGCCATCTTATGTCTAGGTGGTGTAGTATTCTGAACTTCTGTGATATCAAACAGCTGTTTTGTCCAGTTTGTTGTGTACCCTTTTTCAAATGTCCTTTTTTCTTAGTAATTCTTACACGATCACCAACCCTGAATTTAGGTTCAGTTTTCTCTTGTAGATTTTTGTATAAAGTAAGATAAAATAAATATTGGCTCAATTTTGGGAGCTACTTGGATTGTTAGGTGTCATTCCAGTGCCTCTGTGTTTGTTGTTGTGCTTTTCAACCATTTCAGGTAAAACATCAATTTATTTACTCGTTTGATTTGCGGTGAAATATCTATAGATTTTATTCTTCATAGTTTGGTGCCATTTCTTGACAACAGGTGATTTCTTTTAATTTTTAGTGCTGCACAATTTAACGGTATGTTTTTTAGCAAGTTATTAACGTTTTTATTGTAAAATTCTTTACTTTTATCAGTCCAAATTTTATTTGGAACCCTTTGTAAAAATATTTTTTCAAAAGCATTTTCTAATCAAACACCTGTCTTATTTTTAAAATAAATCAACCAACTACACTTGCTAAATATATTAATCGCCGCTAGTAATTACCTGAATCCATTATTGTACTGTCTTTTGTTTCTCCACAGGATCTGCAGCCCAAGTGTCATCAATTTTAGATATAAGGACTCTAGGTTTCGGGAAGTGTTTACGTACAGGTTTCTGCAACTCGTCGGCTAATTCATCATGCCGTTTCACACACCCAAGTTTTTGTTTTGCGTCAATGAGGGCTCTAGCAAACATACCCCACTTGGCCATGTCTTTATCAGGAATTTCATCCAAACCTTTTATCATTTTATGATCAGCATTGTTTTTGTATACAGTTCCTTTGTCCTTACACATGGCATAATCAACATAATCAACATAATCAACATAATCAACATAATCAACATAATCAACTACAGCATCTAAGGGTAGAACATGAAACTTTGTGCCTTTTTTAGTTTCTTTATTAAAATTTAGTTGACTATCCAAAGAGCTACATGGGCCCAAGTATTTATATTTTCCAAGTATGAAACCTTCTGGTCTTGGAATCTTACAAATTAACGAATGAATATCAACTTTACCACCAAAGGTAACTTTTTTATACTCACATATAAAGCAGTTACCATGAACCATCGAGCTACCAGTTTTACTTCAGATTCACTCAAAATAAATAACGATGCTCTGTTTCCAAGGAGTATACGAGGTTTGATTATTGGTAAATCAAGGTCGAGAAAAACGACACTGCTGCTCAATCTGCTTCTTCAACCCAAATGGTTAGATTACAACTAGTCTTTTGTTTTTGGAAAAACCTTGTTTCAACCAGAATTACAGATACTTAGAGCTGGATTTTAAAATGGTTTGTCAAAGGAACAGATTACCAACATTTTGGAGGATAAAGACCTCTTTCATAATAGCAAAGTTGACGTAATTGAAGTTATAGAAGAAGCAGGAAAGTCTAATGAAAACCCTAAAATCAAAACTGAATTTTTACATACTGCAGCGATATGCCGGACCCGAGTGAATTAGATAAAACACATGAAAACTTGATGATATTCGATAACTTTATTTTGGAAGAACAGAGTAAAGCAGAGACATATTATATTAGAGGTAGATACAGTTCAAGCGATAGTTTCTACATCAGTCAAAATTACATTCTGTTACCAAAGAGGACTGTTAGAGAGAACGCCAACTTCATTGTACTGTATCCACAAGATGATAAAGACCTCAATCGTATCCACAAGGATCATGCATCAGCAGATATGTCTTTGGATGAGTTCAAGAAGTTTTGTATAACATGCTGGAAAGAGAAACACGGATTTATCAAGTGGAAAATATAAAGGTAGAGCTGGACGTAACAATATGTTTTATGTACCTACTGAACGAACGCACTTTTGGGAACGTCTAAATTTAAGTCATCAAACGCCCTTTACTATGTATTTTTTAAGCGTTCAGCGTTGGACCGTTGGTTGTTGAACATAATATCTTACGTTTAGAAAAACATGTCGTTTATTAAGATTAAAGATTAATTCAAAAGAGATAAGATTATGCAAGAATACCTCAAGAGCAGAAAAAATATCCAGGAACGAAATCTGAATGAAAGAGAACGTTAGAACCAGCGCTGATTCTTCCAGAAGACCATAGTGTGATCTCCACACATAAATCAAAAGTTATTGGAGCTGTGGGCGCTGATAATTTGTGAAAATCGTTAAGTGAAACGAAAGAATCTGATACAGTGTTCGGCATCTATGAAAAAGATGACAATAATTGGATTGGTGATGACATACTAATCTCTAACCATCGATATGATGGAATAAAGGCATTATGGTCTCTATAAACTAAAAATGGTTACGTTGATGATGATATGTTTTACTACAAACAAATTATTTATGATGCTGACGCACTCTTTCAGAACTATGATTCACGAGGTAAACTGAAAATTCTAGCTAAGGCAAAAAGTGGAAATGGAACAACTCAAAATGAGATAGTAGCAATCGCCAATGAACACTTAAGAAAGGATATTTTTGACATGCAGCAGTATAAGCAATTAAACAAAAGTCTGTTTGGATAAAAAATATCTGCTTCTTAACAAATAACTGTAAAAAGTAAAGTTAACCGTCTATATGTATATGGAGGAAACGGTATTTTTGACATTGTTGGTAAAATAGCAAGTAAGATTGCAAATAAAACTCCTGTACTTATTGTTAACGCCCAAGCGAACAAGTTGGTCAACAAGGTCATAGAATCAGCTGTAAGATTGAGCGAAAAAGCAATCGTCGATCAGAGTGAAAAAGTAGCAAAGGTTGTTGTTGACAAAGCTGCTAGTAAAATCAAAAAGAAGATCACAGATCCTACTGCCGAACAAAAGGCAGCTAACGTGATAAAAAGTTTAGTGACCCCTTCACCCCCTTCAAGTAATTTGAATAATTTTTTTTCGGGATTAGGTTTGAAGAAGGCGAGTGACTCTGGCATTGTACTAAATGTTTAAATAATTTAAGAAAATAATATGTGTATATAAAAAAGGCATATCTGTTGAATATGAGAAAATAACACATTTAGATATGATCTCTATAGCCCGTGGACGGGGTATTAAGTATCGTTACAAAAGGAAGCGGACACATTTGATTGATATGCTGATTTAATTGATAAGGAAATTCAAAGAACCGTGTATGGCTACCAAGTGAAATGGGTAGCAAAAATAGAGACTATTGCAGGAAGTATCAGCATGACTACCACCATAGAAAGAAAGATAAATAATTACGAGTGATCTTTTTAACTTTCTCTAGTTATAAAAGCGAAAAATTGAAATGATATAAGATAATTTCTTTCACTAGTTAAAGTGATATATCATTACATCAAAAAACTGTGAGAGAATTGAAAGAGTTTGCCCGCTCAAAAGGGCGTCGTAGATATTCAAGACTTAGAAAAGCTGAGTTAATACATTTATTTGATGCACCGCCTGTATCAAGATCTGAATCAGCACTGAGACCTATATCAGCACCAAAACCTGGACATAGGAATGCGTTTTGAAATTGTTTACGGTTTCGCAGCTAAAATCTATAAAGGGCACGGTGAGGTTATTTACTATCAAAAGACATTACTGATATGATAAAACCTACACAGGGTTGGGAGAAAGTGAAAAATACATCATCAATTGTGAAGTCAGAAGATTATATTTTGACGATTCAGGTGTATAGAGTAAAGACTTCTTACCCCCGTCAGGCATAGTATCAATCCCTTGTATTTACCAAGGACTAGTTGAATTCACTAAAATCTATATTAGAGTTACTCATAGTAATGAACCCCTCCTGTAGTGTGGTCCCTTGCTCGACTAGTTACGAAAGAAGAAATGTATCCACGCTATCAATGACAATCTATGTGTCTAGCTACCTTTTACAGGTACCAAAAGAATAGAAAGAGACCTGCTGAAGACACTACCAGAGTGACTTTAGAATTAGCTAGAGAATTTTATGTGCTCCTACTTTGAAGGGTGAAGATGAACGGGGCACTAAATTAGTAGATTTTGAAGGTGGTGCTAAAAAGTTGCAATAAACATTCGATTACACGAGATAAAGCACCGAAAAAACTTGGAAATTTGCTTTGAGAAAAACTAATATCTGTCAATATTGGATTACATAAGGGTCACTGTTTCTCTATCAAAGATAATAAAGTTCTAACCAACCATTGGGGGTGTTAAAAATGCAAAGAAAGATTCAAAAGATAGAAACATTATAACACACACCTGACTAAAAACCTTTGTTCCGGAGGAAAAAGTTGATGTGTAAGGGTAAAAAATTTAAACACATGAATAGTCCCGAAAAGGTATTTTATGGGGGTAATACGCAATTTGATCATGCTGGGTGTAAGTGGGTTGGGAAGCAGTCTGAACAGACAGGTACACGCATTCATCACGCTTTATGTGGACATGGTGGCAAACGATGTGTGATGATAGACAAAATGGAGGTTTTAATTGATAGCTACGAACTTGAAACTAGGACTATCTATCAATTTCACCCTTGTAAATGGCATGGTCGTCCTTGCATAGTTTCCAAAAGAACAGAGAGAGATAGGCAGAGTTATTAAGAAACACTAGCTATGGAAGAAAAGATTAAAGGTTTAGGTTATAAGGTTGTTTCATATGGAAGTATTCAAAAGCAAAATTAATCGATGAAAAGCTTCAAAAGAAGTTCCAGTCATATCCCTACTTCATTGTTTACGATTATGAAGCTATTTTCAAGAAATTAAGCAACGAAAAGACTTGACGATTTAATCTTTAATATTAAAGAAATTTCTCTCTCCTAATCATTGCTCAGGAGTGCAAACAGAAATGAAAGTTTACTTACTTACTTACTTAAACCTCTTCGCATCCTGTGGTGCATAAGGCCTTCGCCAGACCTCATCACTTTCGTCTTTTTGCAGCACAGCTTCCCAGAAAGCCCTATTTCTATACCAGTTCCTTCATCTCATTTTGAACTTTCCTTCTTTATGTGTCCTTGGGCCATCTTCTGTTCTGTCTATCATATGGAATCTACTAAAGGGCGACTCTTGGCAAAGACGTTGGTGGCATATAGAGCATATGTCTATCCATCTCCATGGCGGCATCTTGACGTTCTGGGTAATAAGTTTGGCAGCAGACCTCTTGTGGAGTTCACCATCAGATATTGTCTTGGCCCAGAAGACATTCAGGATTTCTCTGAGACATCTGTTCTGAAAGACTTTTATTTTGTGGCTGATAATTTTTGTAATCTTTCACGACACTGTATCATGCAGGAGTGTGCTTGGCACATTGCTTATGAAAAGTCAGTCGTGAGTCCCCACACTGATGTTCTTGGCTCTCCAGGTGTTCCTTAGTGCTAAAAATACTTGGCTGGCTTTTGAAATGCGCTGTCTGATCTCACTGTCAGTGTCTTCCCCCTTGGTCATCTTGTATCCTAGATCCCAGTTAAGTGAAGTGTTCTACCTCTTCAATCTCCTCTTAATTTAGTGTCATTGGTGGTTCTGTCCTTTTTCTTATCCGTAGGTGCTTAGTCTTACCGGTGTTGATTGTATGGCCAATCTTTCGTGCTACGTCTGCCATGGTGCTAGTCTTTCTCTCCATGTCTTTGTGTCGATGTCCAAGCAGTAGAAGATCGTCACCAAAATCCAGGTCCTCGAGGCAACAGGTAAAGTTCCAACGAGAACCCCTTCTTTCTGTGTCAATAGTCGTCTTCATAATTCAATCCATCCCAAGGTCAAAGAGAAAAGGTGAGAGGTTGCATCCTTGCTTCATTTCTGAGTTGACTCTTAAGGCACTTGACAGTTTGTTGTTGCAAATCACTTGTGACGAAAAGTCAACATGCAGCATCTTTCCTATACTCATCATCTTTTGAAAAACAGAATATTGTTGGAATATCTTCAATAAGGATTCTCTGTAAAAACTGTCAAATAATTTCATTAGATCGATAAAGCTTACAGTGGTGTATTCTACTCTTTGATTTGCTTCAGTATCTGAAGTAGCAGAAAGATGTGGTCTGACCAAGACTTTCCCAAACGGAAGCATGCCTGTTCTTAACAAATGTAACGATCCATAGAGTATGCAAGTCTCTTGTGAATATGTTGGGAAAGACTTGACAAGTGAGTGACACAAGGTTTCTTCGCCAGGCACTGTAGTCCAAAGGATGACCTTTCTCGGATAGCTGTACGACCAGACCACCTTTCTGGCCTCAGGTGTTACTCCGTCCATCCCAGCTGGTTTTCCATTTTTCATTGTCTTGACTGCTGTCGTAACCTCTTCAACAGTTGGCAGCTCGACATTGATGTTCAATTCTTCTTTCGCTGGTGATATATCTGCAGTCTTTGCAGGCTATGGCCTGTTTAAAACACTTTCAAAGTGCTCTTCCAAGTTCTGTCTTGCTGTTTCCTCTCCCGCCTCATTTACTATTCTCTCTACGTACTACGTCTTGTCGTTTTTGGCCAGCTTTTTACTTCTTTGTCCAACTAAGGGTATTTTCTTTAACCCTCTCAGATGTTGTAGACATGATTTTCTGTTCCACTTCTGTCCTTTTGTTAATTTTACGCTATGTTTTTGGATTGGTCTTCTCTTCTTTCCTTCACTTTCAGAATACGGTCGATCTGGTTCTTGGTTGCCCTATCTGGTGATGTCCACGTTGTTTTATGGATATCTCGGTGTTGGAGTTATATTCCTCTTATGAACCTGTCAGCTCCTTGACAAAATGCACACATGCGTTCTCCATGCTGTTTATGTTTCTATAACTCTCTTTTCTCATGAAACGCTCTCTTCCTCTGTTCATATGGCAAACTTTTGCATTCAATTCTTCGATGACTAGCAGCATGCCCAACAACTTGATTTAATCTGTTGCAGCTCTAAATTTTCTTTAGAAAATGACTTTGTCATCCTCCTCCACATCTTTAATTGGAGCATAACACATTACTACACTTACCTTGGTGTATTTAGAATCGAATCTTGCCTTCATAAGTCGAGGTCCCATTAGCTTCCGCTCTAACAAAATCTTTTCCCTCTTATTGCAAAGATTCAGGGCAACTCAGTCTGTACTGGTTGTCTGGTCTACCTGAGTACTGCATTATTTTGACCAGATGCTAGCTTCCTTTTTCCGTCTTCTGTTCATCTTGCTTCTTGCTTCAGTAATTCTCAAAAAGTCTAACCCATATGCATATAACTCCTTCACCACCTGGGCCAGTTTTCCTGTCCGATGTCTGAAAATTTTAACATCCCACTCTAGTTGTGTTTTTGACTTCCAACATCTAGCTGCCTGCTTCCTGTTACAATCGGCTGACATCCATTATCTGTCTAGTTTCCGGGCGTGTTTTTTTCCGGTTACCATGTATTAAAATTTGATTTCATTTTTGGTATTGGTTTCTGTGATGGGAGCTTTTCTATGAGGAGAGGTAATTGGCCCCACGCTCAATCCTCCTTCTTTATCTGGGCTTTGAACTGGCAAGAGTCCCATGCGAAGGTCCAGGTGGAGTTAGAAACGAAATATCCATAGGAAAACAGGTCCAAATTACTTTTGTGCAGGTGACTCAAGTTTCCTAGTTGTACCCTCTTGTTTGATCTGGTTCTTTTTCAGTCAGTGGCAATTCTGGGACTCTAACACTCTCAATGGCTGCTTGTAAGAATTCTTTAGGATGCACACCATAACTAGAACCTTTATTCTTGAAAGATTGAAATATGTTCTTAATTGCTAAAGGCATCTTTTGAAATCGCATTTCCAAATACAACCAGTTGAAAAATTTTTAAGGTTTAAAATTCAAATGTAATTATTCTTTCAACTGATAAAATGCACGATTTGAGTGGAAAACTTTCTTTTGGATTTTGGAGGTGAAACACTGGGCTTTTCATTTCAGTTTTCAAACAGAGGTCGCTTTTAGGAACTCATCTGTACAGAGAAACAAAAAGGACACATGTGAAAGTTTGAGATGAACTGGAAGCTGTAATCGAAGGAACTAAATTGTCTTAAGACAGTGTTCCCTATTACTATGTACTTAAGATGTGTTTGAAGCTCTGGACCATATACCAAGGGAGGTATTTGGCAATGTTTACACTTTTTTTTCCTTGTGGAATGGTATCCGAAGACATCTTGTGAATTCAAACCATCTCCTATTCCTGGCATGACCGAACTCTACAACAGTTATGATGAAATTAAGTTCACAAAGGAAGACGAGGAAAAAGAACAAAAATTATCTAGTGTTGTTATGCATAGAGAGTGGGAAGGCAGGAGAAATTGGAAGCAAGGAAACTAGGAAATATGAAGACTTTTTGGAAAAAGTTGTAAATGTGGATAACACATATTGTTTTATAACAGAAAAGATAGTCCGAAAAGATTCATTTCGATATCATAATACTTATGGAACAACAAAATGAATTTTTTTGTTTAATATTTCGTATTACATCAAATACATCTTTCAGGCAATTAGAAGCACAACAAGAAATGTTTATATTTTATACGCTAAAAGCAATTAAACAAGAACAAAAACAAACCATTAAAAGCTCAATTGGCTCGAGAAACAAGTAGATGTAATGCAAGACATGAAACAGAAGGAAACAATAAAACAACGTGCAATGCTAAGAGAAAAGAAACAAATTCTTTGATGCTTTAAGACCACTATTTAAAACAAGCTATACACTTTGGAACTATAAAGTTTCATGGATCAGGAGTTTAACATCACGAGCACATTGAATCTGTTCGCCGAACAAGCTCCCTGCTGCATTGTCAAAAATACAGACATTTACATCCTGGAATGGTTTTCCTTGTTATATTTGCAATTCAATCATACATAAAATGCTGAAATCAAAAACATCTAAGGATATTCAATACAATGATCGTAAAACGACAATCTATTTAAAACTTAATTACCACGGTGATTATTGTCAACGGCTTGTTCGTTCTTTGGAAAGAAAATTACGTAAGTGCTGTAAAAACAAAGCTGACTTTGCTCTCAAAACCAACTTCTCGACAAACAAAATCCGCTTCTACACTAACATGAAAGATAAAATCTCGACACAAATGAAATCGAACGTTGTCTACAGATTTATTTGTCCTGGATGCTCTGTAGATTACATTGGTAAAACTGACCGTAATCTACATGAGCGATGTATTGAACATGCTACTTTAGAAAACAGTGCAGTTCACCAACACCTCACGAATTGTCAGGAAGTACGCTATTTTGCCTCCTTGCTACGTTAAGATGTTTGTGATGTCTCTGACGATGTATTTGATGTAATACGAAATATAGCTGTTTCCAAAAAAAATTATTTTGTTGTTTCATAAATATTATGATATCGAAATGAATCTTTTTGGACTATCTTTTCTGTTATTCTGGGGAAGGGCTTGGCAACCTTCTCGTGGTCTTCCCTGTCAGTAGCCAATGTCGTAAGACACCGGTGAAGCTAATGCTAACAACCCTAGCATTATTAACAGTTCAACTACAGATATAGATAACGCTGTCAACGGTATCTCTAGCACCCTTGCTGAAGATGTCGCGTCCGGCAGGAGAGAATGCAGGGCCCCTCAGGTCGTCATCAAACAAAATCCCCGCAACACGTCGGACCTATATTTACCAAGTGGTTCTACAATATTACAGCTGAACGTTGAAGGTCTAACCAAAGCCAAGTGTGAGCTCCTTCAACACCTGTGACGCAAGCACTCAGTTTCAGTGGTGTCCTTGCAAGAAACACACTCGCAGAAGGATGATGGCATCAAACTGAACGGGTATACACTTGCGGATGCTTTACATCACCCACATCACGGCATTGCAACCCCTGTACGAAATGATTTAATTTTTTATAAAGATGGACAGATCTACCTCAACAAGCTCACTACAATGGTCGGCTATTGAACTAAGCTCTGGCTCGACCCGTATCGTAAACGTGTACAAAACACCTCGAGCCATTTTTAACGGTCTTCCAGTCTTCCACCACCCAGTAATTTACTCGGGAGATTTTAATTGCCATCACACGTCATAAGGCTATCGAAATAGCGACTCAGATGGCGAGGAACTCACTCAATGGTCTCAAGCTCCTCTATGACCACAAGCTACCCAAAACATTTCATTCTGCAATTTGAAATACTTTCACAAGTCCTGATCTGTCATTCTACAGCCATGACTCATCAAGTATCCTACCACACCCAAGTCACTTAATTGGGGATAATTTTCCACGATCGCAGCATCGCCCCACAATAATCTCGCATCCTGCTATCATTGAAGTCACTCCAACAACCCCTCTTCCAAGATGGAATCTTAACAAAGCGAATTGGTCCAACTTCAAAAAAACTACAGCTACTCTGCCAGAAACACTTCCACCAGGCAACTCTGAATATGTTGATCGCTCCTTTCGAGCATTCCAGTCACAAGTTCTCAGTACGGCAAAGCGACACGTACCAAGAGGACATCGAAAGACATTTGTTCCTTGCTGGGATTGCCAGTGTGACAACCTTGCTGAAGTACACGCCCAAACCACTACCCTGGAGGAAAAAGAGGTAGCAGCTAGTAAATTGTTAGACCATATTAACCATCGTCGTCGAAATTCTTGGATCTGCTGTAACCAGCATTGATATGAAGCACTCCAGCAGGAAAGCCTGGTCAAAGCTCAATTGGTTGACTGGTAGGAAGAGGCTAGCCACCACTAGAAATGCAGTCTCAGCTAACTCTATTGCAAAATACCTTGTCAACAATGGAAAATATAAGGAGTTTGACAAGGCTTTCACTAGAGACGTAAACAGGAAGCTCAAGGAAGCATGGCACACCCCTTATCCCAATCAAGACCTCTGTTCCCCCTTTACAGTAGATGAACTGAGAACTGCCCTAAAGTCCCAGAAATCCGGTATTTTGAAGCCTCACAAACCTTCAGACGCGCCTACCAGCTACAGGCCAGTAAGCCTCCTCTGCATCGGTTTTAAGATAATGGAACGCTTGACCTACAACCGAATTGAAGGCATTGTCGACTCGCAACTACCTCCAGAACAAACTGGATTCTGACCAGGAAGAAATACCCTTGATCAGATATGCCTTCTTACGGAGGACATTGAATCCGTTTTCCTTGCAAAGGAAAAGGCGGGAACTGTTCTTGTGGACCTTTCGGCCGCATATGAGACCGTGTGGCATCGAGAACTAACATTTAAGCTACTACAATGCATTCCTAGCAAAAAAATGGTCAGAATGATCATGGAAATGATCAGTAATCGTGGATTTACATTGCATCTTGCTGACGAGAAATCGAAACCTCACCGACTTATTAATGGCGTACCACAAGGGTCAGTGCTAGCAACAATGCTATTTAACATTTATACAGCTGACCTCCCTACTTGCATCAGTAGGAGATACATATATGCAGATGATAGCTCTTCTGTACCGTGCAAAGACATTCGAGAGCATTGAAAAGGTCCTGTCTGAAGATCTAAATGAACTAAAGCAGTACTTCCATTTCTGGCGATTAAAACTCAACACGGCCAAAACTGTTTCAAGCGTGTTCCATTTAGCAAACAGGCAAGCTCATCACGGTCTAAAAGTTAAAGTTGGCACACACACCATACCGTTCCAAAAGAATCCGAACTACCTCGGTGTAACACTTTACCGATCTTTAACATACAACGAGTATCTTCGGAAGATCACAGAAAAAGTTCGACCCAGATCAAATCTACTTCGTTGCATTGCAAGCAATCGATGGGGTGCTTCATTTGATGTCCTCCGAACATCCGCGTTGTCGCTCTGCTACTCTACTGCTGAGTACTATGCCCCTGTTTGGTGTGCTAGCTCGCATGTGAAACATCTAGACTCTGCCCTTAGTGACACGTGCGCATCATCAGTGGCTGCATCCGCTCTACACCTCTCCATTTGCTTTCCATCCTCTCAGGAGTTCAGCCACTTGATCTGAGGATAGAAAACATCATTCTTAAGACCCACACCAGAGCGCTCAACAGTCCATCTCACCTACTGCACCCCTTAGCAACTGCTCACAGACAGGCCCCACAAAGGCTCCCATCCAGACGTCCTCTATCCAGAAGGATGCAAGATATTGCTCGTGATGCAAACGGCAGCTCTCCAGATCTATGGACAGCAGAGAAGTGGCAGGAGAGGTGGAACAGCACCGAGTGTAGATTGAAGCAGTACATACCAGAGCCGTCAACTGAACCTCTAGGGAACGATCTACCCCGGGCGCCCTGGGTTTTGCTTAACAGACTGAGGTCAGGCCACGGAAGGTATGCAGACTTCATGTACAGAATCGGGCTAGTACAGAGCAACCAGTGCTTATGCGGGGAAAGGCAAACACCAGAGCACGTGTTACACTGCAGAGCCATTAAACTTCAAGGGGACGTGCAAACTGTGAACGAAGAGCTTCGACAGTGGCTACAATTTACAAACTTTACATTATAATATGATTTTTTTGATAGTTGAACACTTGTACTTTTTAGCTCATACGCATACATACATACATTCTGTTATTCTACATGAGATTATCAGTTGGCATTGACATATTATTTTTCTGGGGAAAAAAAAGACTAATATAAATTATTTGTATTTATTTTTGCGAAATATTTTAAGTAGCTTAATATCTAAAAATTTCAAAATCGGGTAAAGGATTTTGTTGGTTAAAAGTGACTGATTTTTTTATTGTTCAACTAAACTTTGAAACGACGAATTGTTTTAACCGATCACATATTATCTCGATGAACTTTATAACAATAAGTTAACTTAAAAATAGGGGTCACTTTCTGTGCCTTTATATTTTTCAACAATAAAAGCATGTTTCAGCTATCTTTGACGTCAGTAAACGTGTACCCCTAGAAATAAAAAGTTGTTAGCTATCAGCCAACTTCCTGTTTCTGTAAGTATCATCTCACTGGCAGTGTTTCTTTCTGACGCTGCCTCGTTTTCAACTTTACGCAGAAGTGAAGGAAAATAAGTGAGGTCACAGGTCACTTTGGTAGCCAAATATCCCTCCTGTTTTCATGAGCAGTGCAATCGCCAACGATTTTCACACAGGAAAGGAATCCCTATTTTCGGAGGAGGTGAAATTCTTCCCCTGTTGAAAACGCCTTGCAGTCTTGTTTTCTTAACCTCAGTTGCATGAATGGGAGTATGACTTTTCTTGTTTATGATATTGTTCGTCTCCACTGAGCAACTTCATACAGAATCCAAGTCTTGATTTGATTACATAAACTAGTATATCATGACAGAAGAGAAAAGTGGAACTTATTTGGGGTTAGATCTTAGTACACAGGCACTGAAAGGAGTTGTAGCAAATGAAGATCTCGAGCTTCTTTATGAAGTCTCTGTGTCATTTGACAAAGACTTACCACAGTATGGAACTACCGATGGAGTGACAAGGCATGAAGACGGCAAGACAGTTACATCTCCTACCCTTATGTGGGTTGAAGCGATTGATATATTGCTTGAGAAAATGAAAGCTGCTGGTGTTGATTTTTTAAACGTTAAGGCGCTTTCTGGTAGTGGGCAACAACATGGAACTGTATATTGGAGGAAAAGTTCCAAGTCTGTCCTGAAAGGTTTAGATAGTAAAAGTACTTTAAGCGAACAGTTGAAAGTAAGTAGAAATTTTTGGAATTCTAGTCCTGGTATTCTCTCTGCACCTCAAAAATACCTTGCTTTTATCCAGGAATCTGGTACCTTTGCAATGAGACTAGGGTGTGCAGCATAAATTGACTTGTTTGTACTTACAATTGCTTACCAATATAACCTGTTAAGGATTTGGATGGTTGTCATGTATATACTTTTAAGACATGGGGTCAGAGTAATTGGAGAGGATTGGACAAGATCAATATTTTGATAAATCGATGACTACACTGAAAATCTATTATTCCTTTATGTGTCATTTATATGTTGTATACATTTATGATTTTTACCAAATAAATTCATATTAAATTAAATCAAATTTGCGTAAGGAAAGAGATAACTATGAAAACAGCAGAAGGTTTGCTGCCATATTTTGTTTAGACAAGCTCAGCTGAAAATAGTTGCAGTGACAATGAAAACTAAAACGAAAGGCAAAGCATTTCCTGAATGGTGATGAAGTTGAATACGAAATAGAGGCCTGAGTATCTAAAGTTAGAAGCTATAATCCACAGAAGCGAATACAAGAAACATGATAAAAATCTATTCATTAGTTGCATGGAATACCATTAAGGCAATAATGATGCTTTCCTTCATATATGTTTGATTGCTTTTTTAGTGGACAAGAACATATCTTCTGGCTGTTTAAAATCATCATCTTCATCATATTCGGTTTAACATCCGTTTTACATGCTAGCATGTGTTGGACGCTTTCTTGAAATTGACTTCCAAGTTATCCTATCCTTCACCAGGTCTCTGCTGACACCTTTTTGTTTGAGTTCCATCCTTATCAATTCCTCCAATGTTTTCTTCAGTCTTCTTCTGCCAGTTGTTCCTGTCACCTTGATTGTTCTGCATCTACTTGCCCAAGCATTCTTGTCCATTCTCTCCACATGGCCAAACCAACGAAACCTCCTATTCTGCATACAGCTGCCAATACTGTCCAGATTCAATCTTCTTCTGAGTTTATTAGAACTCATTTAGACTTGTGTTGCACATCCATCTTATCATTCTGATGTCATTCCGCTCCATGAGGCAGACATCTTCAGCTTTCACTGGCCAAGTTTCACTGCCATACATCGTTGTGCTATGTACACATGACTGGTAGACTATCTTTGGTAGGTAATGGCAGAGCTCTGCTGGTTAACAATGGTATTAGCTCCCTGAACTTACTCCATCCACTGTTAACCCTTGCTGTTACACTTGCACCAGCTCCTCCCTCAGCTCCAAGGCTGTCACCAAGGTAGCAAAACTTCTGGACAACTTCAATTTCCTCACCCTCCAAATGCACTTTCTACAGGTCCTACAGCATAATTCGATCACTTATGCATTTGACATCAATCACCTTGTCTATCCATTTCGCCGCCACAAAGATACCTACTCCACCAGTGGCTTTTTCATTACCAATCCAAAACAGGTTGTATGTTGCCTTTTTCCCTTCTATCATTCTTACAGATTTCCCTCTCCATTGTGTTTCTTGGATGCAGCACAAATCAATGTGTCTTCACTCAAGAAACTCTGCTACTTCACCAGATCTACCTCTCAAACTTCCCACATTCAGACTATGGATTCTAAAGCTTGTCATCACTTCTTTCGGTTGATGTAGTAGCGGTTGATAACGGTCTGATTTTGCCTACATCGAACAAAAGTCCTACCGTGCACGACACCTTCTCTTAAATTAGTTCCAGTCCCATTTATGCAGTTATGCAGGATATCTTGGGATGTCATTTCATGGTATGATGAGGCAGTGTTTTTATAGGCTGGATGTCCTTCCTGACACCAACCCATTAAGGTAATGGGGGCCATTGTTTTTATTGAGACACCATTTCTAGGTGATTGCCATCCAAGGCTGAAGTGTGCTTCACCTGCCTGTGAGAGAAAGACTATACCCTGCCAGTCCTCAAACTGGTATTTCATGCTTGAATGAGACCAAGCATGATCTTTGGGGCCAAAAAAAGCACAGTTTAAAATAATATAAAAAAATTGAAATGCAGTATCTCTTGCAGATGATGGACTAACAGAATGATTCAGTATTAAACAGGACATTTTAAAATACATATTGTTGTCTTAACACCACAATATACTCTCCTAAAGTACTATTATAAAGACATTTTATGGTCAAGATTAGATTAAAGACCAACATATGTATTTGTACTAATCCAACAACATAATCTACCAAAATTAATCTGTAGGAGAGCTAACTGTAAGTACAACCCAAAAGACAATTCAATTTGTAGATAAATTTACCATGAAAGTTCAATTACCTGGCTTTTGCTGCCATGTAGAGAAGAAAATGATTTCATTTCTTAATGTAGGAAAGTCGCCAGACATAAGTATTAAAAAACCTGATCAAAACACATTTACTGGTTCAGGATGTGTCTACTAGGATGGATGACCATGGTTTAAGGGAGGTGACTGTGCATTCCACCTTAGCAAAGTCTACAAGATAATGGCAATGATGCAAGTTTTTTAGGTACTTAAATGCTTTATTTATCTGGAACTGTGGTGGTGAATGTAAAATTTAAATAAGAAGAAAATGCTACAGTTGTCCAAAAATTGAACATGAAAAGACAGGTCATTATTAGAAGCACATGTCATCTGGACACAAGACCATTTATTTGGATTCCTTTTTTTCTAATTGGAAAAAGTAAACTTTTTGTTCTTGAAGATATTTTACACATTGGTATATGTTGATATTTTATATTCCTACCTCTTGGTTTGGTTGTGTGTCATAAATAGTAGTATTGAACCATTTATAGTTGTATGAAGAACACTTTTTTATTCAACTTGGTAGGGTGCCACAAGTAATGATCCTTATAGAGACTTAAGTAATCATTTAAGTTTATTTGACAAATTATAACCATTTTTATCATCTTACTTTTTTCATCTTACTTGTACAGAAAAAAGGAACTTGGTTTACCTTCATTATTTCACGTTGGACTTCATATTTAGAAGTTTCTAAAAGGGGTTAGCTTTGGGGTTTTTGGGGGGTTTTTTGGTTTTAACTTCATTTTTTCCCAGTAGCTGGGACTCAGACACTGTCCTCTGTCTTTATTCACATCAATGATATAAATGAGACTATTACCACCACTAATGCTTTAGTTGCATTGTATATGTGAGAACATTGGGTATCAAAATGGAGGGAAAGGTTCAGAACTTCAAAATATGAGCTAGCATACATTTGCTAAGAATTAGCTGGTCATATGTTGCATTCAGTAAAACTACAATTTCATATAGGAAGTTGGATGCATAAAACTGGGAAAACTAATTCTAGACTCAAAAGAGCTACTTTGTTGGAAGTTATTTTTTTCTGCCCATGGACATTCTAATCTCCACATGGAAATTGGTCTATCCTATTATACTATCTTGTTTGCCCATTCCAATCAGGTCTTAGGATTCAGTCCTGTGCTTTGCTTAACATTGCCCTTGATATTGCTCCTAACTGCTTGCAAAAGCTCATCACTGAGCATGCAGACATAGCTGTACCTGGATGCCCCTAAACTAGAGTTGTACCTGATCTTTTATCTTACCCATTTGAAGCACATGTTATTTATTTATTTATATGTTTACTTATTTATTATGGAATATTCAAACAGGATAATGTACTTCAGTTATATTTGAAATTAACTGCTATTTGCTGTCTGACTTTTATGCTTTGAATTGTGACCCAAATCATGTTGAATGGTTTTTAATTGCGATTTTGGTTTGAATAAATGAAATAACCTGTAATTCACAAGGCCATTTTGATGCCAAAAGTCAGCATTTTGTATATCTTTTTAATTAACAGGGATCTTTTGCCATTATGAATAGCCCAATCTGGATGGATGCTAGTACCACAAAGTACTGTCAGAATCTAGAGGCCACATTTGAAGGGAGCTTAGGACTTGCAAAAGTTACAGGATCATGTGGATATGAACGTTTCTCTGGGAATCAGATTGCCAAAATTTATGCCGAGCACAAGAGTTGCTATGATGCTTGTGAACAGATATCATTAGTAAGCAGCTTTTTAACATCAATTTTTATTGGAGGGTATGCTGCTATTGACCTCAGTGATGGATCTGGTATGAATCTGTTGAATATTTCAACCAGACAATGGGAACAGAAGGCTCTTGATGTAAGTCATGTTTGCATGCTACATATTGGAATTTTTTGTACCTTTATAAAAAGGTAGAAAACATTTAAAAATCTATAAATGTTTATTTTATTTGGGTTTTTTCTTTGTACCATTCAAATTTTTTAACATTTCACCTGTTATAAGTATTAGCATAAGGTGATATTAATGTAATTTCAGAAAAAAAGTTTTGCCTTATCCATTTTTGTAACTGGAATTTTTATTTTAAGTAAAAGTTCCATTTAATCTCAAGAGTATATTTTCTTAAAACTATCAAAATAAAAAAAATCAGAAAGGTTGAACTGAAAGTGAAAAATTTCACCATATCAAAATAGGTGCTAATATTACTATATTAATTAAGGAAATTACAACACAAACAGTAAGAACAGAAACAACAATAACAGCAACAAAATCATGAAGAGCAGCACCAACTACAGTTTGTTTGTTTTTCTTTGTAAAAGGCATTGTCAAGCAAATAACTAGTTAGTTGGCAGTAGGTCTCTCCATTTTAGATATAGTAACTATTGTAATACACATTTTTAATAGGAAATTGATCTATACGAAAGTAGTGCTCAGCTGCTCAAAAAGTTAAGAAATATCAATACTGGATTTTTGAGACCTATGGAAGTGGATAAGATAATTTACCTTTAAAATTCTAATTTTCACAACAGGGTAATTGTACTCCAACATGCCAAAAGAGTTAAAAGTTGCAACGAAGGAATAAAATTGTATTTGCTCTAAAATCAAGATGGCAATGAGTGCTGATGGTAAATGCATAATGCATTCCCAAGTCTACATCAGTGTGTGTTGTATGGCAGTCTAAGATAAAACTTTCTCAAGTACAGTAAACAGCCTTTATCAACAAGGTAGCAATGGAACCTGGGCTTATGAAATGGCACCACATGTTCAGAGAAGGGCCTATAAACAGGATCAAACAACCTGACTTATGACACAAAATTGGGAAAAATTTTTTGGGAGAAATGCTTTAATGTCAAGCAAGTACCATTTCCATTTGCAGTTGATCACAAAAACACTTTTGAAATCAAACTTCTTCTGAGGAAAACTGATATCATAAGAAGTACATGAGCAGCCTTGGGAATGGCTTATAAAAGTGTTACTGTACGTTTCACATTGTATTCAGCCCCATAATAGGTACCCACATTATTGGAGTCATTTTTTAAAGAACAGGGGAAAATACATAATGGCCAATGAAATAAAAGTGTATGGTTGAAAACACTAACATGTCAGTCAATATCAAGAGCTGGGTGAGAACAAACTATGCCCACTGACTCAATGCAATGTGTCACCAAACCAAGTTGCAAGCCGACTTGTTACCAATTGCCATAGTAATGCAAAAGGATCTGGAGTGTACTGCTCAACCAGAGTTTGCTCCAGTCAAACTAACTGTGTCAAACTGTTAAAGCAACTGCATCATCATGGCACTGCATGAACCCTATCAAAGAGACAGGGCTGTATTCAGCACCTTGCAAGTGAACATCTGAGGCTACCTTAACTTCAAACCATCTGTGCTAGAGCAACTCGCAGAAACCAAAAAAACCCTGGTTGCCATGGTACAGTAGACATTGTGACAATCCCAAGAAACTGAAACTCAGAGGGACACACTGAGCAAAATCCATGGCCTTGCTACCTTCTGCTACACCGACATCCAAACAGAGAACTCTACACCATCTCCTGTTAACCATCCACTAGAATGGGTACCAATTGTCATTGAAGGGTATACACTTGTCAACGTGTATAAGTCCCCAAATGAGAAGCTCATCCCTATGGAACTCCTATCACCAGCACCTCAAGCTGTGTACACAGACAATATTAATGCACACCACACTGATTGGGAGGTATGTCTCATGTAACAGAGATGCCATTGAACTTGTTCAATGGGGTTTGCTGAATAAACAAACACTAATGTTTGATCCAAAGGAACCCAGGTCTTTCTTTCCAGAAGGTGGGGCACAGAAAGCAATCCAGATCTGACCTGGAAAACATCATCAATAAGACAGCAAGTCAACAGGAAAACCTTAGGAAACTTCTCTTAATCATAACACAGATAATCTAACAATAATAATTGAAGATAACATAACAATAATAACAATTGAAGATAACATCAAGACATATGTGCAAAGCAGCCCAAAGTCCCAATGGAATTTTAGGAAAGCTGACTGGCCCAAATTCACTTAACTTGCCATCAAAGTTACTAGGTAGCTGGAACAAGCATATGTGGCGAACATCAACTACATATACACCATCTTCACCATTGATGCAGCTAAAAAGATGAAATCAAGCACACAGTGTCTGAGGATATTACTAAGATATTGCAATACCTCCATCAATGTTGATTACGTTTAAGCCAAGAAAAAAACTACAACTTTTTTTGTCCATCTCAACAACACCATTTCTAACAGAGAGCTAGTGATAAAAATCAGTGACACCCACACCTTGCCATACACCTCCACACCTACATTCCTAGGTGTAATTCTAGATCATAGTGTGGCCTATAAAAAAACTTTAAAAAACTGGTCAAAAAAGTTAGTGCAAGGGTCAGTCTTCTAAGAAGACCAGCTGGAATTACACGGGAAGCCAACCAAATGACTCTACAGACCACAGCCACAGCTGCAGTATTTGTTGCTGCTGAATATTGCTGCCAGGTCTGGACCCAGAGTGCCTGTGTGGAACACATTGGCACTGTGTTGAATTCCTGCATGAGGCTAGTTACTGGCTGTGTCTCTTATATGCCAAACTGCATGCTACCATGGCTCATGGGAATAGATCCACCAACCCTCCACCGAGAAAAGAGCACTATCAATGTTGCAAAGAAAGCAGGTTACTTTGAAGACCATCTGCTTAGTGAAACCATCAATGAGACCAAAATACCTTACTGCCTTAAGTCACTTGGACCTTTTAGGACCATGGCCCAAGACGTACTGCAAAAGCTGGGTGACTATTCAACTGCAGAATGGTTAGATGAACAAAGAAGAACTACCTATGAGAAGTCTCCCAGATTCCTTCCAGAAGTAAGTCACCACCTGATTGGAGAAGAGTTGCCATGAATCATACTTTGTAGGCACAACTGTTTCTGTTGTGGAGCTGGGAAGTTTAGGGGGATCCTACACATGATAGGACAAACAAATTCACCCTAATGCTGTCAATGTCACAATTGTGTCACAAAGTGCTCCAATTCACTTTCCCTGGTTGAATCTTTTATTGGATGAACAGCATCAACAGACCATCTTGCTTTCTCATGAATGTGAAGTCCTACTCCCTCAAAGACAAATTTTAGGCTTTTGTGATGTGGACACAAGCAGGCAGCCAATGCAATGATGAAATATAAGTAAAGATCCTTGAAAAGACACTTACACAGATCCAAGGAAACTATGTGCTTAAAGGTTTTCAATAACTCGTCTGTTGCAAGATTCTTCAAAAAGTTATTTTTCTGTCCATTTTCAACTGGCAAGACACGTGAAACAGATACATTTTTCTCAATTAAAATTCCTATTGTGGCAATTTGGAGTCTATAAAAAATGGACAACGTTAAGAAATGTTCTCTTGAATGGATGTGAGTGACAGGATCGCCTTCTTATTTCCACTCATGATGCTCAAACCATTTTCAACAGATGTCAAAGACATCCAAGAAATGGGTGGTTACTATCTTAGAACAATTGGTGTCAAAGATTTTGATACAAACCGGGTTCATTTTTTCCAAGCCTGTGTCATTTGACCCATCTGTTCCGATTGAGTAAGGGTGAGCTTTGCAATGTTCTTTGAAGTAATTTGGACGAAATTGTGGAAATGAGTTATTGATGATTGCTCCTGTTTTATATGATGTAATGCAAAATGAATATAGAAAAAAACCCAGTAAATGTCGCCAGGAACAGCACAACCTGGATACTTTTCTGTTCAACAGTTAAACTTTACTTTATATCTGGCAGCACAACACTTTCGTTCCGGTCAAACGCCATTTTAATTTGATCTTATCAAGCGCCTAGTTTTAAAAAATCCCAGTGTTATTATGATATCGGGCGCCAAGTTAAAAAATAATTATTAGTACGTATCATTAGACTCTGGGGCGGACTTTTATATTAATTAGCACCTGAGCTGAAGTATCGTACATTGAAGAACAGATTACAATTTTTTGACGAAGTCGTTTATTGAGTTTACCGTGAGAAATTCATTTCTTACGGTGAGACCGTGAAAAGGAGGTAAAAACCGTAAGACTTAAAAGCTCCGGGCATATAAAGGTATATTAAATTTGATAAAGGTATATTAAATTTGATATGTTAGATTTTATTTAAAATTCACGCTTTACAACAGGTCTTGTTTGATATACCGTAACCCTGAAAACATTTGAGATATTAGTTTCAATGCTGTCCATTTTTTATAGTTACCTTCAATGTATTGAAAATCTGACCAATTTTGAGATCGTAGGTGAGGAAAAAATCAGTGATTTGACGTAGAATGACCTCTGTGTAAAGTATATAAGAAGGACACCACTTGATCAAGAAACATTTTTCTCATATTTTTCAATATCTTCTTAGGCTTGTGCACCAGACTTAAAACAGCGGCTTATGACACCATTGCCATCTGCATCCATTGCAGGTAAAGTGTCATCATACATGGTTGAAAGGTATGGCTTTTCTCCTGACTGTAGTGTTGTGACATCAACTGGAGATAATCCTTCCTCTTTAGCAGGCATGTGCTTACATAAAGGAGATGTTGCTGTAAGCTTAGGGACCAGTGATACGTTGATCCTATGGACTGAAAAGGCACAACCTGCCATTGAAGGGCATATCTTTGTCAATCCTGTGAACGGTAAGATTGCTGACCACTATATTTTGTTATCTTAGATTTCTTTCTCCAAGGAATGCTGAGATAGCTCACGAATATCCTTTTATTAAATGTTTTATTTAGAAACGAAAGACTGCTATAATTTTGTTTAGGTTTATTACAAATTGGGTGTTTTTGAATTTTTTTCTTTGTATAACTTTTCGTTGTATATTTATTTGAGTATAAATCAAAATATGAATACTATTTGGATTTCATTTTTTTTTATCACCGGACAAAGCTGGAATAAATTGGATAGGGAAAAGAAGACTGGTGGTAACTCTGCTTGTTAGTGACATTGACGAATGGCATGAAGCCTTAGACATCAGGAAACACAATTGTCTGTTTCAGTCTGGGCAGAATCCTTCAAGAAGATAGTTATTATATTTGAATCAAACAATACACTAACATGGGGTGTATATAACATTTTTCGCTGTATATTCACTGTTTTCTGTTTCTACTGGTGGATTGGTCATGTTTTGTGTCTATTTACTATTACTCATACTAGCTCAGTATATTAATTCGTTCGCATAAATATCAATTATCTGATTTTGGAATTGAAATATAAGAGTCGTTGTTGTTCAGTAATATCTCTCCAAAAAAGTAGTGTATTTTGCAAGAAAGGGATTGACTTTATATATAAAATTTGCAGGTCTCTCTGGGTTAGCCCACAAGCACACACCTCCTGGCTTTTTGAGTTTTTTCTGTTTTGAACCATGACACTACCGGGTCATTTCTATTGGCTTTAGCCAATTATCCTATCAAGATGTCAACAAGAAAAGTACATCATGTGCCACCTGAAAAAAAGCATTTTGTTTTGTACTTATGTTGTTTTATGCATTATTAAGAACATATGCCACGTGAAGGCAAACGTTTTAATTTTTCTTACTCATCAGAACAACGGTATGTGCTGTAAATATAATTAGGAGAGATGTGTATTTGTTTACCAGAATGTGCCCTAAATTTATTTTTATTCGTTCTTGAGCATGTAGTTTTCAAAGATCTTTGTGTGTAGTTGTTTGTGTGCATGTGTCTTTTGGGTACAGATGTATGGGAGAGAAAAGGAATGCAGACCAATGGGTGGTTGTGGGAGAGGAATACATGGTTACAAACCGAAGCAGGTGGCCAGTGACAGATAGACAAGAAAATAGAACTTAATCTGAATTACGACATATTTAGTAAAACTCGTTTTCCTTCCTTTTGTCGAGTGTCAGTTTGATTACACACGACGGTGTATATCTATGCGTGTAGTCAATCGCAAATGTTACTTTTTAATTAATGTCTAAGCTTAGAAATTATCTTATGACCTGGTAAAAGAGTAATTCGAAATTTGGCCTTTCAATTGGGAGCTTAAATGACAGTCACATTGGTACCAGGTTTCAAATTCTGTCAGTCTATGAAATCATCTTTAATAGTCGTTTAATACGTATCAAAACTTGAGGGATTCGACGCCCGCCCCTCATTAAACAAAGAATAATGATCTAATTAAGAAAATTTTTAGACATTTTTTTAGTGACGTTCTTCAATAAAGGCAGTCTTAAGTCGTTTCTCTCATTTGGCTCAAAGCTTTTTCAAAAACCTTTTTTGAGAAATATGCCACTAGAGACCATATTATTCAGCAACGTTAAGTTGCACTCTGGGAAGTGACTTCTCTAAGTACTTCAGAAGGTATTTTCAATTTGATGCTGGGTTTTAGGATGGATAGTTCCCCACAGTATAGGTTTTCTTCAGTACTTTAATATCATAAATGAGAAACTTTACCGATTGATATCGTTTCCCGATGTAAGGCAAAGGTACGGAATTGTAGCAGATTATTATTGATGGGAAGATAATGTGATGGCTTCGCAATTTTTGTTTTTCATATTTCCAACCAAATTTAGTGTAATCAACTCTCCTGACTCAAAAACAGTCATGGTAATTTGCCAAGTAATTATCACAAGTTTGTTTTATCCTTCGGTCCTTACTTAGCCAGATTTTTCTTATTTTCAATTATTTCCCTACACAACCCTTCCGTTTTGGCATACAGAAACACTCCTTAGGTATTGAAATTTAAGGACTTCACTAAATACATCAAATTGTGTTTCCTTTCAGCATTTTATTCAAGATATGGTTTGGGGTGTCTCATACCCCCCCCCCTTCGTCGCTTTATTAAACGAACTTTTTTTCTTCTTTAATATTTTAATATTCCTTGGTTTATTTGTTTTCTGTTATTAAGAGAGTCATTATATGGCCATGCTATGCTTCAAAAATGGTTCTCTTGCAAGAGAGAGGATCCGTGTTGCAACAGAATGTAAAGACTGGGAGCAATTTAACAGTGCACTTGAAAGGACGAAACCAGGGAATGAAGGAAATGTTGGGATTTATTTCTTTGACACGGAAATCATTCCGTTCGCAAAAGGAGTTTATCGATGGGATTTTAACGACCAAGCTGTAAGGTCTTTCTCCAATGACATTGAAGCGAGGGCTATTATTGAAGGTCAGTTCATTGCCAAACGAGTTCATGCCGAAAAGATTGGATACCGAATTGGTAAGTAATAGTTTATTGTGTTTGAAAAAACTGATAATAGACGCTTTGCCAAATCTTCAAGAATTAGCTTTCTTTATTATATATTGAATCAGAAAAGCACTCCTCCTTTCCTTTATTTTTGCACATGATCAAATCCGGCAAAATAGTCTTTCATTTTTGTTTTGGTTTTATTCATCTGTAAATGCAGAAAAAAGAATTCCTGATTTTTGGGGGGCTGTGCTCACCGCTCGCGATATGCGATTAATCAAGAACAACCTGTCCTGACCGAGCATCGAGCTGGAGCATTGTAATATGTATATCGTCCCCGAGGTGAAAATCAGAGAAAATTGTAAGAATTTACCTTGGTTTTTCAGAAAAGTTGCGAAGTTTAAATCAACCTGCGTCACATGTTTACGTCGCCATCTTGGATTAGCGACTTCCGGTTTCGTCTCCTGCGCTGACAAAATTTGATAGCAGACATGAAATAGTAATGACGTGGTCAGCGCAGCAGCGTGAATTCTTTCATTTCCTTCGCAGATTACAAAATTTTTAACAAATTATATTGTCAGCGCAGGAGGTTGATAATTGAAACGACACGTGTTCCATGTCTTCTGCAAAGCAGCTTCTGCCAAAGTCTTTTGCTATTACAGTTTTACTTATTACTATCATGTCTTCTGTTACAACTGATAACCAGAAACCAAATTTGGTCCCCAAAGGAGCTAAAAGCAGTGTTTGGGAGCACTTTAGCCTAGCTACCCTGGATGATGGCAAAGTTGACAAGGCCAACACAATTTGCAATTATTGCAAGGTCAAGCTGAAATATAAAGGACAAACCACGAACATGTCTACACACTTAATCAAACATCACTATTATGAGTACAAAGGTTCGTATCATGTTTAATTTCTAATATTTGCTGGTCAAATATTTTAATTATTTCCTTATGTGAATATATAATCATGATAATTGTACCATGAATAATTTTATGTTATTTTAATTAGAATTGGATGTTATCCAAAATAGACTATTAGTAATACTAGTATATTGCCCCATTAATGCCCCCAAGTCATTCAATTTGGTTAAAAAAAACACGTTAAGGTAGAAAATAAAATCTAATAAAAATATAATACAAACTATTAGACAGTAATACTGGTATATTGGCCCATTATTGCCCCAAAATCATTCAATTTTGTTTTAAAAAAATCAACAAAATCTAATAAAAATCTGTAAATTAAAAATATTTACAAGTATTCCATTTTTCATTTTTATTCAGGTGATACTTTGCCTTCACGTTCAAGTGGACAAAAAGATAGGCCAGGAACAATTACTGCTTTCCTCTCAAAATCCAACCCTTATCATAAAGATAGCAGGCATGCAACATCAATCACTAAAGCCATAGCCGAACATGTGGTGATGGACATGAAGCCGTTGAATACAGTAGAATTGCCTAGCTTCAGACATATGTTGTCTGTTCTAGATCCTCGATATAAACCTGTGTCTCGCAATCATCTACAAACTGAGTATATATATCCTATGTACTATGAGACTGTTGACAAAGTCAAAGTAGACCTCACGTGTGCTACCTCCCATGCCATAACATGTGATGGTTGGCAGAGTATCGCCACCCAGAGTTATAACACCTATACAGCTCACTACATTGACCCAGATTTCAACCTAATTACAAAGTGTTGGACACCAAGATGTCGTCCGAGAGGCACAGCTGAAAACTTGGCTGAAAATCTGAGAAGTGTTGTCAAGTTTTGGGATCTTAAGAATCCCACAACTGTTACCGACAGTGCTAGTAACATTACCAAGGCAACTGCCCTGTGTGATTGGCCGCATATTGGGTGTAGTGCCCATGCTTTGAACTTGGCAGTAAATCGGTGCCTGCAGGTTCCTGAAGTGTCGGGTCTGATGGGTCGTTGTACGACATTGGTGAGTAAATTCAAGATGTCGGCACAGAAAACTGCAGCATTGAAGAGCAATGAGGCCCTGCTGGGCATCAATCAGCTTGCCTTAATACAGGATGTATCGACTCGCTGGAACTCGACCCTGGACATGTTGGAAAGACTCATGGTGGTTTTTCCGGCTCTTGCTGCCACCCTCTATACAACCGAGTTAGCACACCTGTTGCCAGACAGCAAACAGATGAGGAGCATCCAGGATTTAATTAGCCTTCTCGGTCCATTCAAGAAGGCAACATTGATCTTATCTGCTGAAGCTAAGCCAACAGTCAGTCTTATTTTGCCAACATTCTACAGACTTTCTGCAGAACACTGTGCTAGCAATGTCCATGATTCTCCACTTATTAGAAAGGCAAAGGAAGTTATCAAGGCTGACCTGGCCAAGTGCTATGACAGTGAAGATCAGCAGGATCTGTTGAAGATGTGCTCCTTTCTCGACCCTAGGTTTAAACCTTTACCTTGGCTTAGTGCAGAAGGAAGGTCTGATGTGAAACAGAAAATCACAACAGCCCGTGAGAGTGTTACCATAGTTCCTTCTGCTCCTCCTGTTCGAGAGATCAAACAAGAGAAAGATGATAACAGTGCTACAGCAGCTACAACCACCTTGCCAGCCTTGCCTAGCCTGCCTGGCTTGCCACATTTGCCTACTAAAGTTAAACCCGAGGAAGATGCTCCTCCACAAAAACTCAGAAAGAAAGATGATGCTCATTCCTTAGATGGTGAGGATTTCTTTGCCTGTATATTGGTTAAGGAGGAGTTGCCAGTTCAACAGAATAATTCTATTGAAGATGAAATTGCAAGATATGAGGCTGATCAACATGAAGGTAAAGGTATATTAGAGTGGTGGGCAACAAGGAGGCCAACATATCCTCATCTATCTCGATTGGCTGCCCGGCATCTATGTATCCCAGCGACATCTGTCCCTTCTGAACGTGCCTTTTCATCTGCTGGCAGCATCATTTCAAAGCACAGGTCATCAATAGATAGCACTACTGCTGATGCTCTCATATTTCTTAGATGTCAGTTTAAGAAGTTAAGTGAATTTGAGTCTGAATTGAACAATTAATTTTTAAGTTTTACTTTTCTTGGAAGATACAGTGATGTCAGATGTATCATATGTATTATGTATTGGACTTATTCCAATTCAATACTTTAACCATTAAAATTGTCAGAAAATACAACTTTGTACTTTATTCTAATCAATACTTACCATAATGCCTGGTATTTCTACCCAGAACGCCTAGGACCCCATTATTAGAATGGTTTCCCAGCTGAGTGTGCTTCCAGTATGGCATGCAAAGTGTAAAAGTGCTATATTTACAATTACAGTTCATGCTATATCTATAATCTACACATACTATTTACATAAGCTAGTAGCTAGATATATTTAGAAATACAATCCAAAAAGCCAAACCACCAAAGTTAGCCACACTGTCAGAATCAGGGAATATGTTGCAAGCTGGGTAGCATTTCCCTTCATCACATTTAGCACACAAACGTGCATAAAACACCTCAGGCAAACACCACATACTTACCATATACTTACCATATGTTGCTACTAAGCCACCACCCTTACATACATGGATACACTGATACTCACCTGCAAAAGGAAATAATTCAAAATATATAACGCGAAAATAGTGAGCATCGTGAGCTGGGCCCTGGCTCATCGGTGATGTTCGTGAGGTGAAAATTTCCTATGAGCACAGCCCTAGATTTTTGAAATTTTTTTTTGAATGGTTGATTTGTTTGGCTGGTCAAGCGTAGTTTAAAACGATGTTTCATTACATTCGATTTCCGGTATCCAAATCCATGAAAGGAAATGCTGGAAGTTTTCGGAACTAAGAAAATATATAAATAGTTGTTCCTGCTAGAGTTCTTGCTTTTATTGGCGTTGTTTCTGTGCGTTCTGTTTTTTGGTGTTGGGGTGTTAAAGAATACATCTTTTTTATGAGGTTATGATACTATTTTCCAAGGAGGATAAAGAGAAAATGGAATAATTATTTTTGCGGCTCTGGCTCAGAAGTTTCTGCTTACTTATTGATTTTATGCATGTCCACGCTGGAAATAGTCTGTTAAAGGCACGAAATGGAAATCCACCTTCACCTGAGGACCTGAGTTGCAAAAACTAATCGATTGACAGTTCAGGGCTTTGTGTGAAGACAGCTATAAGACCTCAATATTGCCAGGAATAATTTTGGGGAATTGTTCATTTATTTTTTATTTTGGTTATACAACCAACAGAACAAGGGTGGAGTTATGAAAAGGCAAATCATCTTTGTCTCGTAATACCCAATAACTCCCTTTTATAGCGGTTTTCAGCTAAGAAAGTACTGTCAGAAGTTTGAGCATAAAAAGCTTTTTGCTTGAAAACAGACATATTGTTTGGGGCGTACCGTGGCAAAAATAGGCGTGGCGATTGCCGAAAATGACAAAAATCGTAACGTAGCAGTTCCTACGCAAAAAGGTGTAAGGGAAAACCCGGGTAATTCACCACCTTTCAACAGCCTGCAGGGAAACATATTGTCACTGTTTAATGTATCTTGATCTTCATAACATGTATTTTTTCATATTTTCTCACATGTTTTGTTTCAGATGAAACAACTAAAATTCTTGCAACCGGAGGAGCATCAAACAACCACAGGATTTTACAGATTTTGTCTGACGTGTTTAACGCCTGTGTTTATGTGTCTCCACGAACAAGCAATTCGGCTTGTTTAGGTGCGGTATATCGTTCAAAACATGCACTTTTGAATGCCCAAAATCCGACCTCGTTTTCAGATGTAGTACAGACAATAGCTGACTTCCGTTTAGTTGCAAGTCCAAATAAATGTAACACTGAAGTTTATAACGAGCTTTGTAAACGATATGTTAAACTGGAAGGGGGCATAGTAAACAAACCCTAATAAATTAAGATGTTTTGTGTAATCTCAGTATTTTTGCAATGCTAGATACTAGTTGCATCCTTATCAAATTAGAGAATGTTATTCATAGTGGGAAATATTTTGTTTTATGTTTGGGGCAGGGGAAGGGTTAGTTTGGTTTTTTGTGGCAGACAACTTAGGAATCTTGTATCTGGTATTTTTACACGGACAAATGCGTGTGAGCAAGAGACATTGACAAAACAAAGTCCAAAGGCCCAAATATATGAGGCTCATAGCAGACTACCAGGAATGTGACCCAAGCTCTTCTTTTTCACAGACGTCCAGTATTTAGCAGCCAGTTACCGAAAACACTTTGGAGCCCAAACTTTTTATTTTAATTGCCTTTACAATTATTTGATTACCTAGGGGAATTGAAATTGAGTGAAATGGAATGAACTTCAAGACGGTTGTCTTAGCACTTGGCCCAAATCAGATATTTAAGTAGTGAATTCAGACTGGGTGTTTATGGTCCTGTTTATCGGCATTATTTTTATTATTGTTATTATTATTATTATTATTATTTTATTCCCTTGATAAAGTAACAAGATACGCCCTTGTAGGTATTTTCAATGTTCGTATTTCATTGTATTCGTAATAAATTTACATTGTTACAATTACCATATTCTAATCTTGCTTTCAAGCCGATTTGCTTCATTCTCTTCTCATATTTTCCTTGCATTTAAAATGAAAGTGTTGCTTTCAACTTTAAATGCTCAAGAACCACACGACTCCTGATAAAATAGAATTTATAAAACAGTAATTAATTATTTGGCTGTAGAGTGTAGCTTTTCTTCAACCAGGAACAAATGACTTCTGTAATCTGTTGACCTGCAGGTGTTCATAATGTTCTAGTGTTCAAAATGAGATATTGGGCCCTGAGTAAGTAGTAAGTTACCAAGAACTATTGAGAACACTTTGCGAGAACAATTTTGCTCTAATCATCTCGTTTTGCGGTGCTTCCCATTTATGTTTTATCAAAACACTGCGCGTATCGTTCTGAAGTAAGAGAAATGCTACTTAAAGACCTCTTGTGTTTAAACTGCAAAAGATTAAAAAACCTTTGCGGAAGTTGCGTTGGCAGTAGCTTGAACATAGGATTTGCAAGAAAAGATTCCGGGAGAGTGAAGGCCCAAGAAGCTCAACACCAAAGCTCGCAGAAAGCCTAATGCCATACATGGAAGATTGGGATGCCTGTCGCGGTTGAAAGGAGAAAACTTGCCGTTTTTCGCATTGAAATTGAGTAACCGTTTCATTACCCACTGTGACTTTGCAAGTGCTAATCTTGAAAAGATTCGCTATCCTGACTTTGGTGAACAAAAGTGTCGTGTCCAATCAATATATGTATATAATTTGTAAGAGGAATGTTTTACCATAACCAGGGCAACAAACACGATACGATCATGTAATTGTAGATCGAATCCAAATTGCCCACTGATGGAAAGGTGCTTTGCAGCCTGCCTTACCCACGAAGCGGAAGTTACCACAAATTGAAACAATTACGTCATTACAGTTCATGCAAAGAGAAATTCAAGAGCCTTTAGAAAATCACACGAAATCAATCAAATTAAGCAGTATGAAGATGACACTCGACTATCAAAAGTTAATTTGAAATTTGAAAGACGACAAAATTTATTTCACCTTAGTATGGAATTTTACTACCAATACTTTAAGTGCTTTAAGTGTAAACCAAAAAAGAGCGATCCATTCCTGTTAGGAAAAACGTATATAATAAAATCTGAACCGAAGAAACCTTTGGCCAGGTGAACCGAGCTATTTTAATGTACATTGATAACTCAATTATGTGTGGAGCTATGGTATATGAAAAAGTCATGTAAGACGTACTGGTGAAAAAAGCTTATATTGTGCACAACTACAATACACATGCATTATTGCATATTTATACCGTAAACATTAAATTACAGCACATGAATAATTGTTTCAATCAATAAAGTAAACTGTAATCATCAAGTAGTAAAGGTACTACTTCCAAAGTTGACCACATGTAGTACACAAAGAAGTCAGTAACCTGGACACTTTAAGATAAAATGACTTTGGTCAATGAGTTTATCCAATTTGTCAATTGCAATGATGTGCTTATCTCTACAAAAGTATGACTGAAGGGTGAGTGTTTTCAATTTCTGCAAACAGTTGACAGCATCTTTCAAGTAACCATTGGGGCTAAGCGATGACTGAAGGTCCGCTTTGTGGCAGTCATTCACGATGTCCTCATCGGTCAAGTGAGAAAGTTTCCAGTTTATCAGCAATAGTCGTGTAGTCATCTCAAGACATTCACGCAGCAGCTTCTGGCATTAACCCAGCTTCCTTTAGCTACTTCCAAATGTTTTTGTTGAAGAACTGTTCCTCCTGCTGAACATCCATGCG
Source organism: Morbakka virulenta (assembly GCA_003991215.1). Taxonomy (NCBI): domain Eukaryota; kingdom Metazoa; phylum Cnidaria; class Cubozoa; order Carybdeida; family Carukiidae; genus Morbakka; species Morbakka virulenta. The sequence goes on from RDPX01000023.1 coordinate 1,587,388, forward strand.
ATTGCCATCTTCTGTGGACATTGCTATGAATACAACACTTTCCCATGAACAACGCAGTGTGAACATGCATTGCAGCAGATAAGAAATAAAACCTTTTCTGGCTGTCATTGGCACAAATGAATGTTGATTAGCGTTTTCCTGTAAAAGCACTTCATTCCGGTGATGTTAGCAATACACGACTGCGTTTTAGATGGACGCAAGACAAATGTGGTGCCCTTAAGATTTGCTGCATAAGAATGTGCGGGAAAATTGTTAACAACCATGCATACCCGTCGTTTCTGTTTGGTTAATGTCTTATCCAAATCGCAAAGTTGTTCTTCAAAAGTTCAATTATTACCCAGGCCTCGTTAAATCGGTTGGTTGCAAGTGCAAGTGGGATTTTTGTTTTCTTAAGTCTGTCGATTTGGTGACTTGACTATCACAAATGGCAGCTTTTCTCCGGCCACTGATGCAGCGCACAGTACGAGAATTCATTCTTTTTAACTTTATCCAGCCAAAGTATTTTTTCCCTTTAACGCCAAGCGACTTTACTGGTATTAGCCTTAAAAACAATCCAGTCTCGTCAGCAATAAAAATGTCTTTCGCTTAAAACGAATCCAAGTTTGACCAAAATGGTCTTTCCCACTTTCAGGCTTTCGGAATTGGCATTAACAAATGAGTTTTCTCCGGCTAACTTTTTCCAACAGTTACCATGACGACTTTCCCAAATAACTCTGTATCCCATGCTCACATTTACAAGTAGCATCTTCTTACGTGTTCCTTTAAATTACTGCCAGACTTGCTTGCCTTCCATAGCACAATGCGGCCACTCACTTCGATGTTTGAATTGCGCGCATTCGAACCATTTCTGTACTGCCTCATCGAGAAATGAATCGAGTCATAACTGTTAACAACTTTTGCGTACAATTGTTTGACTGGGATTGTCGGTCATTGCGTCACCAGTTGGAAAACACAAGAGAATCAAAGTATGAAAGTGGCTAAGCGAAATGAGAAGCAAAAGAAAGAGGCAGGTTATTAAATAAATTGAAAGCTCCGACATCACGAGTACGCAATAAACATTCTAAGAGTATATTACGTAGCAAAAAACCCACACGTCCTTTTACTTAGTTTCGCTAAATACATATGTCTGGAATATGCAAGGTACGCTATGTCCAACTATATATATACAGTGTACCATAACTTATTTAATGGCCGTGGGTATTTCAATTTTGGAAACAACTCTATTTTTGCAATTTTGTTTATGAAATTGCAATGACTAGAACCATGCAGAAAATCAAAATATTTAAAGTTCTCAGTAGAATTCAGTCCGAGCTTGTGGTTATCATACAGTAACGTGGGATTATTCGCATCCTGGTATAGTGTAACACAACTCTGTCACAGGAGAAATAGGGCTGTATGTAACAAGGTATCGTTAATTCTACTCAAGCATCTTTGGCAGTATCAAGGGCATTGTGGTTGACTACGTATCGACTGCAAAAGCCATTTGTCAACTGCATTTACGATTCCATTTTCCGGCGGTTTTCCCCCATTTTCTGACAGGTTTAACTAAAACCGTTCCAAATATCTTCCAATCGAAAAGTTTGAAACCAAGCAAAAGACATCTTACAAGAAATCTAATTTCATCTTAGCTAATTCAAACTCTCCCCAAAACCCAGTCGTTTAGTAATACCTTTCCATGCATACGCTCACCATTCACGTTCCCATAGAATATGACAACATTCAAGCGCTACAATGTTTCTCATCGCTGAAAATTAAAAATAATCAATATCTATGACATTGCATTCATGAAAAATGCTGACAAAGCAGGGTCTACCCAAATTTGTTATCATTTGTTAAAATTTGGTATAATTTTACTGCTGGTCCCCAGCCAATTCGTTGGGAGTATTTGTTTCACTGTGAATTTCAACCTATCCCTCTTAGAGTTAAATGGCAATCGAAAATAAAACAAATTAGCATATAAAGACCTAAATATTTTCGCTGCTTTCCAGTACCTAACATCCGCAGTTAAACAGTTGCAAATCACCTTACTTATGTTTTAGTTAAAAAAATTACATTTTCAAAAAAGAAATAGCCAATTCGGGAAACAGCCATCCAATATAATCTCGAAAAAAGTATTTGGCTCTGGTTCCGTCTGTACTTATAACAGTTAATCATCTGTAAATAATGGGCGTGCAAAAGTATAGATACAGGGGTGTTTGTCCTTGGATTTAATGGGTCATTAAAGTTTCATTTTGTAATTATAATCCACTGTTTTTCACTTTTCTGGTTCCTGAGATCGGTTGTTTGCTTTCAATAAAGTACAGATATGCAGAGGAAATAAAATGGGTAAAATTAAAAATGTCTCTGCCAAACAGAGCAAAAATAAAGCACATTCCCTTATGACAGAGATCACCTTCTTGAACACGTTTATTAACAAAAATAATTAACTGTCAGTATACTAATTTTCAATACACTGTATGCAAAATCCAAGACATTAGTTTTAAACGAAAATAATCGATATTTACTGAGATCTTGGATTACATTCAATTGGTTTTCGAAAACCAACCGTTAAGGGGTGAACTGTTATAAATTTTCGTTTCTGCATTTCGTCTTTGACTTCGCACATTTCATACTCTGATTTAAAAAAAACCCCAACAAACCACCAAAAAAGCGATGTATCCCCCCCCCAAAAAAAAACCAACACACAAACCAACACACGCGACTGTCGGGGTTGCACAGATTACTTCAATTCAAGTTATTCTGATCAAAAGGAAATATATTTCTAAATTACGGAAGTTATCACGATCCTTTACAACTGAATTATCTAAAAAAATACAAAGCAAAACATACGAGACCACAACTAAAAATCCATAAACCAGCTTTTTCAGGTTTTAAAACAATCAAACTACACTAATACAAAGAAGTTGTAAAATCAACACAGTTGTTATATAGCCCTACATAACTCTGATTAACTCGAAGCAATGAATGGTATATACGTAATATTACCTACGACATACAGAATAAACAAATACAAGACTATATGCAAATTGGTCAAATGGACACCATGATAACTATTGTACCATCAATCTTTTCCGACACCAATCAATAAGTGCATACCTACAGCCCAGATCTTTTCAAGGCACTGTGCACTGACGCAAAGCCTAATATGATGTGCACCGAGCAGTCCTTATGACTATGCAAGGAGAGAGTACGATGTACTTATTTTCCCATCGATACAGACAATGTATGGGGTGGTATGTGGTCTGCAGCAGAACTGTTTTACAAATAACACAATTCCCGAAAATTACACAAAAACCAAGAGAATGAATTGCATTTCTACGTCTACAATGAATCCTATAGCAGGAATCCTACTTTCGTAACAAAAAAATGACATCCACCACGCTTCAAGGATTATCAAAGCCCATGGTCACCCAAACTAGCTCCATTTGGTTTCCAACAGATTACATCACTAGTCACCAGAAATAGCAATTTCTTCTGCAAAATCGTCTGTCAAAAAACTATATCCGTCTAATGCTAGCATCTGGTTTCATAAAGGCCACTTCGTGATATGTATCTAACCCACTTAATGACGTCATGATCACTATAATTCAGCTTCGACTCGAATACTTTCAGGTAACGCACTTTCAGGCCTGAACAAGAAAACGGTACCTAAAACAAATAACAAAAAAAAATCAGTGTCAAGACTAATAGGATTTATGTTAAGTATAAAATGATAAGGGCAGTGGCGCTTAGCAGCAAAAAAAATGCCTACTCAAAAGCTTATCTAGCTGCAATTAAAAAACATCAGCGATTGAACAGCAAACGAATGAAAAGAGAACATTTAACTGTTACATATCCCACAACACACATCTGTCTATATCAAGTTCATCAAAATTCAACCTAGCGGCACTACTTCCCCAATACCTCATATGGGTTGTATATACAAAGTTTAACATACATCAACACAGTAGGAATATATATATATATAAAACAACAACTACGTAACATTCCACAAATACTGGCATAGTTATTATGTCTCCAAGTACTGCCAATTTCAAGGCTGCCTTGGTGTGTATTCAAAAAGATATAGCTGACTTACTATAGAATGGGCACTTGGACACAAAACATTCCTGGCCTGCATTCTTTTTCAGAAAACATACTTTAGTAAGAATATGCCATTTAGCAGTGAGAACTTAGAAAGATCAGACTCAAAGCAATATAGATGCGCGAGTGTGTATTTACGAATCGCAAAAGAGACAACGAAGAAGGCTCAGATTTAGTGTCCAGACACTAAATCCTGTGCAGAACATACGTTAAGTTATTGTTATACCCGATCGCTTGAGTGGCTGCCAATACCGAAAATTCGGGGCCTTGCAGGCCCTTTCTTAAATATGGACATTTACAATTAAAAAGTGATTTTAGCATGGTAATTTTGAAAGTTGTGTGTGTGTGTGTGTGTGTGTGTGTGTGTGTGTGTGTGTGTGTGTGTGTGTGTGTGAGGAAACTTTGCAGCCCTATGCTGAATATGGGCTATGTTAATGTTGGACATGTCATCTGAAATAGCCGCCAGGGCTGAAATGGAGACCAAGTTGAACAGTTCTCAATGACAGCAACCTAAAATTTAAAGTCAATTTAAAAAATGCTGGTCAGTGAGCACAAAAACATCTGGACGGATTAAGTTAGACTTCGATTTTCCAATTCATCACACGAAAATCTATTTATTACTATTTTAACCATTAAATCAGAATTCCGGGGAAGCTTTTGGCACCAATGCCAATAAGAGATGCAAAAAAATGAAGTGGGGTTTTAAGTTTTTGAGAGGTGTTATGTAAGAGCTGCCTCATTCTACCATGTGTACTATTTTTTTCCAAGCCCAAGTGATCAAGTCACTCAACTCTACAGAAATAAATGAGCAATAACCTCCCGGAAGCAAGAGCGTGTAACAAAAATAACTTGTAATGAAATGCACGTAATGAATTCTCTGGTACCGATGCAAGTGTAAAGCTTGAAAAAAAAACCCACACAAATTAACCAACACCCAAGAGAAATCACCTGTTAACTTTGCTATAATATATGATGGTGTGTTTTGGAAGTGCCACTGTGTCACGACAAAACAAAGACGTTGGCGCCAAAACAGGCACCAAAAATATCGAATTCTAAATGTAAGAAGAAATACTCAGTCCGGAATAGCGAAAATTACACAAGTAAGAAAAAACTATAAGTTTAGAAATTTGATCATTAAAAATCTAAACTTCTAACTGATGAAAAAATTATGACAATTGCAAACAGCCAGGAAGTCAAAGGGTCATAGACACAAACAGAAAATCAAAAGATTTAATGAAAAAAAAAATAGTCCAATTAGCCATTGTTCTCCTTACTCAATCGTAAATTTCTACTCCCCATTGTAAATTTCTAATCGTATTAAGGTCTTAAGGATTTTAGCCCTGAAATTGAAAATGTGTCCTTAGTCCGGTACTTCAACTATACTGCTGACCTTATTCTGGCACGCTAGTAATGGGTACTGTTATTATACCAAGTATTCAACAATATAAAAAAGTATACCAGCTCCATTCATTTTCTTTCGCTGGAACAGAATTCACCGTGGAACAACCAAATCATTTTTCATATTCCTGTCTTTTTACTAGCAATAGTCACTAGTCGGTATTTACATAATGGATCTGGAGCAAATCTCTCAGTCAACATAAAATTGGCAACAAAAGTGGGTCAACATTTATTGGTTTAAAACTCTTGATGAATATAATGGAATGCTTTCGTGCACTTGTTTTGTAATTTCAATAAACTGCGAACACTGACCGAGTCCGAGGGGTTTAAATAAATCATGACTTAAGAAAGAAAAGCTATGGTTTCTAGCATTATTTTGGCATTCGCAAATGCCACTAATCTTTGCAGATCGACTTTGCAAAAAAAAACACAAAAACCCGATAATTCTTACAAACACATACACCTTATCCATTAACAAAAAGGATCTAAAATTATATAACGGCGCAAAATAACTCCAAAATGAATATCAAAAAGTTGCCGGCTGTAAAATGGTGCACAATGTTTGTACTACACCAAGTAATCTAAACTGTTACCTCGAAATTCAAAGAAATTGGAGGCCTTGTCCACTTCTTTGTGTCTTTGGTGGGCAGAAGTTCTATTTCGGCACTAATTTGCGATTCTTTCATACCAGCCATACGTTTGATTCTGGTAAAAAAAGGTCAATTTTCAAAAATTAAAGTAGATGCTGTTTGAAAAGTCAAGTGAAACTGTATGGGAAATTGTAAATTGTATGTCCCCAACTATTTTTTAAACAAAATTGAACATAATAACAATTATTAATACCACTTAACAATAAAATCCACTTTCCTGTGTTATATCTCACTTAGGAAAAATGACGTATTTAACAGTATTTCATTATTCCGAGCCAGTAACCAAAGTCATAGTACTAATAGTATCTAACTGCACAATCATCAAACGTAACATTACCATTGTTGTGAAGATAATATTACGATGACGGCTAAAAGCTCTCCTTAGTTACCCTGTCCTTAAACTTTTCGCTTTTCACAGAAAATGACGTCAAGAAGAACAAATTGCACTTAACACTTTTAATGACAACGAATATGTTTTTGTGAGGTACTTACTTCCAAACAATTGCATTTTCACTAGATTTGTAGCGTGCCTTCCCCTTTAAGCATACCACTTGCACTCCTGCCGTTGCTGGGGGTGTGGGGATTCTTACTTCAATTTTCTGACCTAGTATTGAAGGTTTGTAGTTTGACTTCAGCACAACTTTAACCTCCATTTTTGTGCGACCCACTTCTCTAACCAAGGGAATGACACGAAATGGCAAACTGATATCTTTCGTCGTCCGGTATTTCATCAATTCATATTCTCCGTCCGGCGGAATAAAACTAATATTTCTTTCACTTTCGAACTTGCTTAGCTTGACGCACTAAAAGAAAAGATTCTAACAATTACTTCACATTTTTATAAGGATGACGTTTCTAAGCATATATTGCAGCTAAGGAGAAATGAAAAGACTTGTTGGCATCCCTTAAGGCTAACGAAAAATCAACACAAAGTCTAAATTTCATATTCAACACAACTTATTTTCTTAAAATAGTAACTGGACTTAAACATAGCCTTTCAATAACTACCTGAACAGAAAACTCGGCAAACCATGCGAAAAAGATTGCTGTCCGCAACATGAATTTCAATTAGCGTTGCCTTCATGACGGTTAGTGACGACGATAGTTGTATTTGGAGGCTTTTTCATAATCTAATTGGAAACCGGACCACAATCCAAAGAACATATTCAATGCACTGTTTGGCTAAGAAACCCATAAAGACAAGCTTAACCAAACGAACTGGTGTTTTTGCAGAAGGAAAGAAAATCAAAGTAGGGATAGCAGATGTTAACTCAATAGATGAGATGTCTGTGGTTAAACAGGCATTTGTGCGTAGGAGCATTTGGTGTTTTTTTATTTTCCGAAGATATTATAACATACTACCCACCTCTTTCTCGCAGATGACAGGAAAGTAGCAGTAAAAATGACCCGAAGCAAAATCGAGTTTGCCTGTTAACACGTTGCGGTAATCACTGGCTAAATGTGATGGAAAATAGTTTTTAACTCAATCTGTCAATGTGTGTCATGTTTTCTGTTTCCCCACAACATATTTACAGCCAACATATCACCTATGCTTAGCATACAACGAAAACCTGACAAATCTGTACAACTCTATCACGTCTAGTGGTTTACCATACTAATGCAATCAATATTCATATTTGCACGCAACTGGCATAGCTGGCTTAAACATTCTTTGTTATTTAAATATCTTGACTGTTGTTGAAACAGATCAACAAAGAAAATTACTGCAAAATACCTTAATGAACACCAGCTATTTGGAAAAACCATTAAATAGTTATGATAATTTCAAACAATAGTAGCAAGGCGCAAAGGCAAAAATTTCCAAGAAAACCTTTAAAAAGCAACAATGGCAACAGGCTCACAACCAAGTAATTGTTTAACCATAAAAGTAAAACCGTTAAAGAAAAACACTGATGTGAGACATTTACTCCAAGCTTTTCCAGGACAAAAGGTCTAAACAAAGGTACTTTACTTTAAGTATCAAACATGACCTCCAAATGTCGGATTCAAATTGAATCAAACCACAAGTGTACCTACTTGACTATCGTTATTTTAAAAATTTTGTTGTAAAAGCTGTAAAAAAATTACCATTGTGTAACAATTTGAAAATGCTATATAAAAATGACATGATTAAAAAAATCAACAATAATTGTAACTAAAAAACATGGTCAAAAATAATATCAAAAAACAATGATATTTTTTTAAAAGTTATTGAATGTAGGTAAGTTTTGTCTGTTTGTCCAAAAGAACCTCTGTAAATCTATTACTGATTCTGCTAAGTCAGTGAAAAAAAACATTTCAATATTAACACGTCCACCAGGAATCGAGAGTGTTCCAGGCAACCCCAACCTATGAAACTCGATGAGTTAATGTATGCAACAGGAAAGGTTATTCAAACCATTCAAACAATGTGGAATCAAAATTAAGAAGACAAAAATAAAAAAAAAAGCCAATAAACCGAAATGGCAATTAAAGATAGAAAAGGAAATCGAAACCATTAGGAGGGAGATATCACTGATGGAGAAACTGCAAAAAAAAAAAAAAAATGAAAACTTTAAGTCGGGTAAAACTAAGAAAGTCTTACAAAAATATGACATTAAAGACAGAGAGCAATTGCCAAGTTTCCAGGAAGAATTGAAACAAAAGTTGCAGGTTTAGGCGCCGAGGTTACGTAGATTTGACAAACATCAAAAGTTCTACAGGCAGAACAAAATCTTTGAAACGGATGCTAAAAGTTTTATCGTAAAATCGGAAAAGAAACAATAACTGTAGAGGATGTGTCGTCGGAAGACGAGGTTCGTGAATTTTGGAATAAGATCTGGGGTAATGAGAAGGGTTTTAATGAAAATGCGGAATGGTTGCAAAATTTCGAAGAAAGCACAAGGGATATACCAGAGCAGATATGAGTTGAAATTACAACAGGCGAAGTTAAAAAGGCTCTTAAAAAATCTCACAAATGGAAGTCCCCCGGATAGACAAAGTGCCAAATTTTTTCCCTTCTGCCCATGATAGGATTGTAGTTATTTTCAATAAGATTATGTCACAACCCGGAACTACACCAAAGTGGTTTTGCCTTGGACCTACCTATTTGTTACCAAAATGTAACGAAACAAGGAACCCGAAGAACTACCGCCCGAATTACCTGTCTCCCTACGTTTTATAAACTACTTACATCGATATTAACTGATAGAACTTATATTACTATGGATGAACAAAATATTTTCCCAATTGAACAGAAAGGATGTAAAAGAGGTTCATATGGTTGTAAAGACAAACTCCTTACAAATAAAATGATTCTTGAAAATGCTCATACTAACCACAAAAATTTAAGCACGGCCTGCATTGACTACAAAAAAGCATTTGACAGTGTTCCGCATTCCTGGATTTTAAAGACATTAGAAATGTACAAAGTTTCTCTGACCTTTAATGATTTCCTGCGAGTCAGTATGACCTTGTGGGAGGCCAATCTTACTCTCACACATGCTAATGACACCCTTTCTTGCAACTGTATGCAGATAAAATGTGGAATCTTTCAGGGCGACTCTCTTTCACCTCTTCTATTCTGGATGGCCCTTTTCTCACTCTTAAAGCTCCTCAATGACACTGAACTTGGATATAAGATCATGGACAGAAAGAAAAATCATCTGTTTTATATGGATGACTTGAAACTGAACGCTAAGGATGATGGTGACCTGGAAGGACTTTTAAAGAGTGTCAAAGCGTTCAGTGATGATATAGGGATGGAGTTTGGTCTTGATAAGTGTGCCAAAGCAAGTTTTAAGCGGGGAAAGTTAGAAAGAACTGAAAATATTGAACTGGATGAAGTAACGGTGATTCAAGATCTAGAACAGGAAGGCAGTTATAAATATCGAGGTTTAAGTGAAGGTGACGCCATGCAGCACTCGAAAATTAAGGAAAAGATAAGGAAAGAATGCATTAGGAGAGTGAGGTTTATCTTGAAAACTGAATTGAACTCAAAAAATAGTATATCAGCAATAAATTCTCTGGTAGAGCCGGTAGTAACTTATAGCTTTGGTATTATAAATTGGAATCTGAGTGATCTGAAAAGGCTAGACACACAGATAAGGAAGCAACTGACTTGTAATCTGGTCCATCACCCTAAATCAGACGTTGATCGTTTGAACCTTCCCAGGAATAAAGGAGGTAGGGGGATGATCCAGTTTGAGCTCTCTTATAAAACATCCATTATTGGCCTCTCACAATATCTTGATTTAACCAATGATTGGATGCTTCAACGCGTTAATAGGCATGACAATTCGAAAAGATTGCATTCAATCCTTAAAGAGTCAGAGAAGTTTTCCCCAGAATTAGGTGTTGATCTTGAGATCGATAACACACGAACCCTAACAGTTGTAGCTAAAAACACCAAGCAAAAAGCAAAGTCAGCTGGATTGGACAGACTCGAATCTAGACTTTTGAAAAGCTTGCTAAATGTACGGATTTAGAGATAGAGATGGAGAAGATGTGGCATTTAAAATAAAAGACAATACCTGTTATTGTGGGTGCACTAGGCCTCATCAAGAAAGGAACAGATAACTTTTTGAAACAAATCCCAGGGGAGCCTTCTTTGCAAGACGTACAGAAAATTGTTTTGAACGGAACTGCTCATTTACTTAGACGAGCTCTTTCTATTTGATTTTATTACCAAAACTTCCTTCACCCTAGGTCACTGGTAGTGACCAGGTGCTGGGTTTCAATAAAACAGTTCAAAGAAAATTTGTGGATAATAATAAGATTGAGAAATACCAGGATCTGGCACTGGAGATAACCCGCACGTGGAAGACATCCACCAAAGTGATCCCCATAGTGATTGGAGCTCAAGGAGCCAAGTACAGAATTAAGGAATGCATTGCTCTACTTGGAGTTGACACGAAGAAATTTGGACTGATTCAGCAGACGGCACTGTTGGGTAAGGCCAACACCATAAGAAAGGTGCTATCCATCCCAACCTAGAGGAACAAGGCCGATGGTAGAAAGACAAACCAGCTACTACTGTGCTGTGTTATTTATTTTATAGTGTAATAATAATAATAATAATAATAATAATGGAAACTTTTTATTTTTTCATCTGAACACATACAATTACAAACCTCACTAATCAAGGTAGTTTGCATTGGCTTGCCTAGTTAACAAAAACAAAATTAAATATTTTACTAACAAAATTAATAAAAGGACAATAGTTCAGGGTTGGTCCATGGTTTATTTCTACGACAGAATATATAGTATGTGGTGCGAATGATTAAATTGTAAAGTTTGGTTGAGAGAAAGCGCTCGTGTTTGTTGTCGATGTTCAAAGCGTTGCACATTTTACTGAAAGTAGTACAAGATTTACCAATATACCTAAAGAGCTTATGGAGAGATTTACGAAACTAACTTCCGAAAAGCTGGATTGTAAATCACGAATTAAAGAACGATATTTTTTGTATTTGCGGGAAGCATTAATATCCAGGTTTGTTTCATACCTCACCGTCAATTCAAGAATGTACAACTGTTGTTGTGGAGTAACTAAGAGCCAATCAGGCCTCAAGGCATCTCCAGTTTCATGCATGGCGATAAGAATCCACAGATATCAGCATATATTGTACAGCCTTCAAGAGATTTGAGAGAACCTGCTAAAAACTGTAATGCTGAATTGTGTCGCCAAGTATATCGACCTTCCTGAAGGTACGTTTTGCAGCCGGCGACAACATGAAATGGTTTCTGGTTCAAAGCAGGAAGAGCAAGAGGACGATAGACTAAGTTTCCATTTAGATAGATTTTTACGAGTTGCAAGGGTGTTATTCAAATAACGAATGGTGAAGCTGAAAATATTTTTGGGCAGCTTACTTTGAACTTCAGACCAAAACTTGTTATATTTTGAAGTTGCGTTGTCAAAGAGAAATGAGAGAATGGTACCTTGAGTAGTAAGATGACTTTGTAAACGCTCCTTGTGTTCTGTCTGCACAGCTTTCAGAACTTCTTTTGTATTTTTGTAAATATCGTGTTGTGTATTGGAACCATTGCTTGTGTTTTTCAATGTTCGGATATTATCATTTGGTGACAACTTCAGAGCGTTTCGGGTCACAGTTTGGCATTGTAGAAGTTTTGTGGTAGGCAGCTGCAAGTTGAGTCCAAATTGATTTTTGGAAAGAATAATGGAGCTAAGCGTGGCACTTATAGGCAGGTCAAGCCACTGGCGTATGTATTTAGAGACCAGGTTGTCGAGATTTTCTGCCACCCAAGTCTTAGAAACATTTGAAACAGTAAGGTGCCAGGAAACCTTTGGGAGGGCAAATTCACTATAGAGACGCAGTTTGTGTTTTGGATGGATAGGTAAGGAATCAATTTGTTTGAGAAGATCTAGTAAAACAGACAGAAGCTTGGATTTGTGAGACTGATTGGTCATTTCAAAGTCAAAGTAACGTCCAAGATACTTAAAGGCATCCCCCATGGCTACAGGAGGTACAGTTTCATTATTAACAAAAAGTTTAGGTTGAAATTGAAGAGNCCAAGTCTTAGAAACATTTGAAACAGGAAGGTGCCAGGAAACCTTTGGGAGGGCAAATTCACTATGGAGACGCAGTTTGTGTTTTGGAAGGATAGGTACAGAATCAATTTGTTTGAGAAGATCTAGTAAAACAGACAGAAGCTTGGATTTGTGAGACTGATTGGTCATTTCAAAGTCATAGTAACGTCCAAGATACTTAAAGCATTTCCCATGGCTACAGGAGGTACAGTTTCATTATTAACAAAAAGTTTAGGTTGAAATTGAAGAGATCTTGTAGTGAATTTTTTGATTCCGAATGTGGCACATTTATCAACCCTTATGATCATGTTGGTCCATTGACACCATCGAGTAAAACAGTTTAAAAGAAGCTGGTTCTCTCTTGTAATGACCACTTGTAATGACCGCAGCGTCATCTGCGAACTGAAACCAGTGTACAGGATTGAACATGCGATCATTCTTATCGTGAGGTGAAAAACCAAGTTGGATGTATTTTTCAGCCCTAATATATTGAATGGATGTGTTAAAACAAATATTAAAGAGTAGTGGACTAAGACAATCTACTCGTAAATGCCCACGACGAACTGTTATGGCTTCAGTTGTAAAGTGATCAGTGATAAATGCTGTTTTGAATGCAGTGTAAAGACTGGTGATTAAAGACTTAATTTTGTCAGGAATATGGTGGTGATCGAGAACAGATGTGATTAGGTTATGATGAACTTCACCAAAAGCATTTTTTAGGTCCAAAAGTGATTAGTGCGAGCCTTGTTTATTACATGTGCCATCATTGCAGTATGTTGGTACCCGAGATTTCGGAAGTGAAGCCTTTTTGAATCTTATGTTCAACGAAGTTATTATCCTTCAGATATTCAAATACCGAGTCACGCAAACAGGATGTAAAAACTTTTAATGGAACCGATGGAACCGTTTGAAGAGTAATTGGTCGAAAGTTAGAAGGGTCATCGGTTTTACCCTTCTTGTGTATTAAAATCGTAATAATAATAATAATAATAATAATAATAATAATAATAATAATAATAATAATATAGAATTGATAAAACTTCAGAAAGTCCCTTGTGCAGAATGTGTGGAGAACGAGCGGAGACAGTGCAACATATTGTTTGTGAGTGTAGTAAAATGGCTCAACGTGAATACAAGAGGAGACATGATAACATCGCTAAGCTGATCCATTGGATGTTATGTGGAAAGTATGGTCTCGACAGGAAGGAAAAATGGTACAAACANATAAATGATTGACCAACACCCTACCGTGACCGAAGAAATATCCAAGCTTCTCTCTGTTGAGTAAAATACTCAGCGGGATCATTGCAATAACAAAGATCAAAGGGGAAAGGGAGTCACCTTGGAATATTCCCCGATTGATGTTAACTTCACCAAGCACCTCATTATTAGCCGTCAGTACTGTCTTCCATTCAGCCATACTTCCTTTCAGCAAACTCCGCACATTCTCTGCAACTCCAACCATGTCCAGCATCTCCAAAATCCAACTGTGAGGGACCATATCATATGCCTTCTTGTAATCAATCCAGCACATGCTAAGGTTTCTCTTCATAGCCCTGACCTCGTGCAAAATTGCCTTATTGATCAACAATTGATCTTTCGTACCACGCGACTTCTTCCTGCGTCCCTTCTGTTCCTCAGGAAGTAGATTGCTATTTAGAAGATGACCGTAGATCTTTTCAGCAAAGATTCCAGACAGCAGCTTCCACATCAATGGTAGACAAACTATCGGTCTATAATTACTAGCTACTGTCCCCTTTACAGAATTTTTCTGGATTAAAACTGTCCTCCCCTTGACCATCCAGTCGGGTAACACGCCTGACGTCAAAACAATCCTGCAGAGCTGTTGCGATAGACAAGTGTAGCGAGGGGAACATTTAAATACGGCATACACAGACTATAAAAAGGCGTTTTATAGTGTTCCCCATCCTTGGATCTTACGTTGTTTAGAACTGGTTAAAATCTCTCCTATTTTGATTAATTTTCTAAAAACGTCGATGTTTATGTTTATGGCAAACCAGTCTTTTTCTTTCCCACTCAAATGGTACCTTCACATCTCATGGAATGCGAATCAATACCAATTGTANAAGTGTAGCGAGGGGAACATTTAAATACGGCATACACAGACTATAAAAAGGCGTTTTATAGTGTTCCCCATCCTTGGATCTTACGTTGTTTAGAACTGGTTAAAATCTCTCCTATTTTGATTAATTTTCTAAAAACGTCGATGTTTATGTTTATGGCAAACCAGTCTTTTTCTTTCCCACTCAAATGGTACCTTCACATCTCATGGAATGCGAATCAATACCAATTGTAATTTACAGCTTCAACGCGATAAAGGGGAATCTTTCTGAGATGAGGAGGTTGGATACTAAAATTCGAAAACAACTCACGTGTAATAAAATACACCATCCTAAATCTGATGTGGAGCGTTTGTATGTAAGTAGAGAGAAAGGCGTAAGAGGTATGATACAATTAGAACTTTACTATAAAACCTCTACTATTGGTCTTTTACAATATCTAGATACCGCAGTTGATTGGATGTTACAATTGGTTAAGATACACGAAAATACAAAAAAACTACACTCCGTTGTCAAAGAAGTAAATACGTTTTCACGTGAACTGCAAGTCGATCTAGACACAGATAAGACCTTATCACCAACAGCAGTAGCACAAAAAATGAAGAAAAAGGTTAAACATTCTAGTAAGAAACAGATTGAAAATCATGGGTGTGAGAAACCTCTCCACGGACAGTTTGTAGCTCGTTGCAAGAATGCTGATGTAGATGAAAAGGCAACCCATCAGTGGTTACGTAGCTCCGGAATAAAAGGGGAAACAGAGGGTTTTATTCTGGCTGCCCAAGACCAAAGCCTATTCACACGCAACTATCAGGCTAATGTTTTACACAATGGACCTAATTGTTGACCTAAACACACAATGGGCCTAAACAATTGACCTAAACACACAATAGACCTAAACGCTGACCCTAATTGTCAGTTCTGCGAGGAAAAGATCGAGACAATAGACCACCTTGTTTCCGGCTGCTCTCTCCTTACACCTAATGAGTACAAAAACCGGCATGGTAGCGTTGGGCAATACCTGCATTGGAAGCTCTGCAAGCATTTTTCTGTAGAAACCAAGAGTAACTGGAACAAGCACCATCCAGAGCCAGTTACAGAAGGAAAAGACTTCACAATTCTGTGGGACGTTTCTGTGCATACTGATCGGACAATACGGGTTAATCGTCCAGACTTAATTGTCAAGGGCAGGAAGAATAAACACCTGCCTGCTCGTCGATATGAGTGTTCCTTCAGATAAAAACGTTACCTCTAAAGTGCTTGAAAAGCTATCCAAATATAAAGATCTAGAAAAAGAAATAGAAAAAATGTGGCATCTCAAAACCAAAACTATCCCAGGTGAACCATCACTGCAAAAAATTCAGAAAATTCCTATCAGTAGCACATCACATGTTTTGAGAAGAGCCCTGTCTATCTGAATCTTCTCTGTCTTGAACATCTTAAAATTGATTTCAATGTTAGTTGACTTGTGATTTGAATGTTTGTACCTTACGCCGTCTTAATAATTGTTTGTAAATCATTCTTTTATTGTTAAATGAATTGCTCTTTTTTCTCTAGATTTTAAACTTTCTATACTAAAAATTTTATATGTATATTTTTTGTTTTTAAAAGAATTTTTATTTAAACCTTTTTATAATTTACTCTTATTCAAAAGCTACATAACTTAAATTTCACACACCCTAGGTCACTGGTAGTGACCCGGTATTTGCTCTTGCAAATGCAAATCAAAAGAAAACACCATCATCATCATCATCATCATCATCATCATCATCATCATCATCATCATAACAATAATAAAAACAATAATATGTATTGTCAGCTATCAGGCTAGAATTGGGGAGTGCTGTAGTCATACGTTGTTGTCATACAACAACAACAGCTTGAGCAATGTGTCTTTCCTCGCTGACTGTGGGGCGGCACTTTCAAGGTTGAAGTGATATTGCCATTTTGATTTGGTTTTCTATTTATCGCATTCTTGTGGCTGCGATACATGTGCCTGCATCCAGCTTGTTGCTGGGCGCTGAATGTGGGTTTTTCACCCATCCATCACTAGATGGTGTGTCACCACTCGATAATAACAAAAATAATAATAATAATAATAATAATAATAATAATAATAATAATAAACCCCCGAGACTGTGAAGTACCGGATTGGCGTCCGGCGGGGTCTAGTCTGCCACCTGATATTAATATGAACGTACAACATAAAATAATTTCACACCGCATCGCTCGTCGCGCGGGTCACCAAGGAGCGCGTCCCTCAGTGAGTGATCAGACTGAGGTCGAAAAGTGAGCTACTGATCTCCCCTCTCAAGAAACTGAAGATGGTAACTCATCTGGAAGATATTTCCAACAGAGCCCGTCTGCAACGGCAACAAGTCCTATTTACGGCCAACAAAGTAAAGCAAAAAGACATAAATGGACACGAGAGGAATATAAAGAAGTGATGCTATGCTATTACAAGGCACAAGCAGAACCCATGAAAGACAACACCACGAAAGAGATGTATAGACTTTGGCGGCAAAGAAATCCAAATGTCAGACCAAATATGGATGCAAACAAGATAGCCAGTCAAAGGCGGTACATTGAAAAGAACAAAAAGCTAACATCCATTGAGATAGACCAAATAAAAGTACAAATAGAACAAGAAAGCAACTACACACACGATCATAATGAAGCTGAAATATCAGCACAGAGTGAACAGACTGAAGGAGAAACACCATTAAAAGGAATCGACAATCTTGCGGCAGAAGCTAATGAAACAATTGAGCTATCAAGAGATATCCTTAATAAGTATGCAGATCTTGAAGGTATCAATGTAAAGGACAGATCACCATTACCGAAGCTGTCCCTTACTAAAAAGATGAAGGCATTAATTAAGGAAAGTAATTCAGCGTTAGAAAAGAATATACAAGGAAAATCACTCAATCAAATAAACCAATTGTTATATGCAGCAGCCTTTGTAATCTCTGATAAAGTTGGCAAGACACCAAAACAGCGAAAACGCAGCAAATCACAAGGAAAACCTAAATGGCAGACTAGAATAGAGAAACAGGTTGAAAAGATGAGAGGAGAACTGTCGCTGCTGACAGAGATGTTAAAGGAAGACGACCATCAGAAAAAATCGAAGAAAAGAAGTAGTATAAAAAAAAGGTACAACATCAAAATGAAGGAAGATATCGAAACAATAAGGGAAAGCCTCAAAATGAAGATTCAAGCAAAAGCTCAACGATTACGGAGATATGACAAAAGAAGCAAGCAATACAACCAAAATAGATTGTTTAACAAAGATCGTAAGAAATTCTATAGATCCCTAGGTAAAGAAGAAACAAAAGTAGAAAATCCACCGAGCAAAGAAGAGATAGAAAAATTCTGGAGAGACATTCTAGCAGAAGAAAAGCACCATGATAATAACGCACATTGGATAACCCGAGAAGAGGAGAAATATGCGCATGTAGAGAGTCAAAAATGGGATCCAATAACGAAGGAAGAGTTACGTGCTGCCATTACAAAATCAGCTAACTGGAAGTCACCAGGCATAGATGCAATACCAAATTTTTGGTTGAAACAGCTAACAGCAACTCACAATGCACTAACAACTGCATTTAATAAAGCAATTGAAAGCCCAGAAGATTTGCCAGAATGGTTTACTACAGCTCGCACTTTTCTTCTACCCAAAAATGATGAAACTGATAAGCCAAAGAATTACAGACCAATAGCATGCTTACCTACACTATATAAAGTATTGACTTCAATCATTTCAGAACGCAGCTATAAACATATCCTAGCCAATGATATATTGCCGGAAGAACAAAAAGGCTGTGCAAGAAATTCATATGGCTGCAAAGATCAGCTGCTCCTAAACAAAGCAATAATTGAAGATTGTAAAAGGAAGAAAAAGAATTTAAGCGTAGCTTGGATAGATTACAGAAAAGCGTATGATAGTGTCCCACACAGTTGGATTTTAAAAACGTTATCAATCTATAAATTTAACAACAAATTGATAAATTTCATGAAAAAATCGATGAAGTCATGGAACACTACGATGTGTCTGAATCACGTACAAGGTATTATCACAACAGAAAAGATCGGTATCAAACGGGGGATCTTCCAGGGTGACTCACTATCACCTTTACTATTCTGCTTAGCATTAGTGCCGTTAACATCGGAAATTAATGCTAGTGGGTATGGATACAAGATGAACAGAAACAGTGTGCCAATCAGTAACCTGTTTTATATGGACGATCTGAAACTGTATGCATCCAATGATGATCAACAGCAAGGAGAACTACGGATTGTAAAGCAGTTTAGTGATGACATCAAAATGAGTTTTGGTTTAGATAAATGTGCAAAGGCATCGTTCAAAAAGGGTAAACTAATTGGCACGGGCAATATTGAGCTGGATAAAGAAACAAGTATCAATGAATTAGATCAAGACAAGGGATACAGATACCTTGGAGTAGATGAAAGTGAAGGTATACAACATACTAAAATGAAGGAGAAAATCAGGAAAGAATATTACAGAAGAGTACGACTAATAGTGAGATCAGAACTCAATGGAAGAAACAAAATTGAAGCGATAAACAGCTTGGCGATACCTACTGTGCAATATAGTTTCGGGATAATCGATTGGAAATACTCTGAACTAAAAAAGCTTGATTCAAAGACAAGGAAGATCTTGACAATGCATGGAATGTTACACCCAAAATCTGATGTCGACCGAATCTACATACCCAGAAAAGAAGGAGGCAGAGGATTGATAGAAATAGAGACTGCATTCAAAGTGACAATAGTAGGGCTTAATCATTATCTTGAAAACAAGAGGACTTTGTCAAGCAATATGATTAGTGTACATGAAAAGACAAAGCCAAAGTACTCAATCAGTAAAATAGCCAAAAATATCGAAAGGGAAATGACAGATTTGAATTTCGCACCGAAACCAGACAAACCAACAGCAGAAAACGCAAAAGTATTGAAACAAGAAATAAAAAAAGAGCTTGTGAAGAAGAAAAATGATAGATGGCTTAGTAAACTACTGCATGGGAAGTACCCTTCACTTATTGGGGAGCCACATGTTGACCTTCCAAATACAAATAATTGGCTCAGATCAGACATCAAAGGAGAAACAGAGGGATTATTGATAGCAGCGCAAGACCAAGCTCTATACACTCGAAATTTTCAAAAACACATAATTGGCAAAGAAATTGACAGCAGATGCAGGATGTGTTACAAGCAGTCTGAGACAATTGATCATATAACATCAGGATGTGAAGTATTAGCAAAGTCAGATTACATCGAAAGACACAACAAAGCTGCAACATATGTACATTGGAATATTTGTAATGATCTAGGAATCAAGACCTCAGACAAGTGGTATGAGCACCAACCGGACACAGTAAGTAACACTGAAACACATACAGTATTATGGGACATGGCAGTACATACAGACAGACATATAGGTGCGAACAGACCTGACATCATAATCAAGGACAAAGTGAATTCAACTTGCAAGCTGATAGACATGAGTGTTCCATGTGATAAAAATATTTCAATCAAAGAAATGGAAAAGAAAAGCAAATATCAAGATCTTGAAATTGAGATACAAAGGATGTGGAAAATGAAAACGGAAGTAATACCTGTTGTGATAGGAGCACTCGGTACCATCAGAAAAGGAATGGAAGATAACATCAGAAGTGTCTCAGAAAATATGAATCTTCAAATAGTCCAAAAGACCTGCTTACTAGGAACTGCAAGGATCCTTCGTAAAGTATTTAGCATCTGAACTTCAGGACATGATATGCCTTAGGTGTATTGTTTACACCCGGCCAAAGAAAAAGCAGCCAGTATGAACTGTGAAATTTAGCAAAAAAGACAATAATAATAATAATAATAATAATAATAATAATAATAATTTAAAAAAAAATTTAAAAAAATAATAAAAATAATAATAATGATAATAATAATGATGTATATGATGACAATAATTCAAAAAGTGGACGGAAAAAAGTATTAATGGACAGTTTGTAAGATGTAAGCCTGATGAAGTGAACAAGGAAAAACCTGGGCCTGGCTAATTCAATGGGATCTGAAAGTAGAAACTGAAGGATTAATATGTGTACCCAAAACCCTATGAACTATCTTTCAATACCTGCCTTACAACAACCTATAAAATTTCAATATCCATCATCACTGAAAGAATGGATATATTTTAAGATCAGAATTCAATTTTACTACATGAGCAAAAAGGCTGTAAAAAATTGTTATGGGTGCAAGCACCAGCTCCTAATTAATAGAATGATACTTGAGAAATGTAAAACAAACTGTAAAATCTCAGCACCGCGTGGAGAGACTATCGAAGGGCATTAGGCAGTGCCCCAAACGACTGGATACATAAAAGTCTAGAAATGTACAAAATCTCTCCTGTCATAGAACATTTCCTCCTCAACAGTATGTCTAAATGGAAATATCGTCTCTTCTCATCCCATGAGAACGGTACTTGTAAATAGAACTTTATTAAGATCAAAAGAGGTCTTTTCAAGACTCTTTTTCCACTTCTTTTTTTTGTATGTCCTTAATGCCGCTCTCCAATGAATTAAACAACACTGGTACTAGCTGCAAGATTCTTGGCAGAACAGTAGATCACCTTTTTTATTTTTACAAATATATACGAGTAAATAAAGGTGACGGCATTAGCCATGCCACAATAAAAGAACCAACCCATAAAAAATATTATTGACGTACATGGCTCGTCTTGAAAACTGAAATGAGTTCTAAAAACCGGGTTGAAGCGATCAACACGCTTGCAGTTCCTGTTGTTCAATTTAGTCACAATATAGTCACAATATCGTTGTTCAATATAGTCACAATATCATCAAATTGAACCATGCAAAACCTCCCAAGAATGGATAGAAAATCAGAAAACTCCTAACACCAAATAGAATGTTCCACTCTAAGGCAGATATTGGTCGTCTTTACTCACCTAGAAGCGACGGCGGAGGCGAACTGATACAGCTGGTACTCTCCTTTAAAACCACTAGCATTCGACTAAAATAATATCTTGAAGACTTGAGCGACTGGATGCTGGCATTAGTCCGTACACATGAAAATACTAAAAAACTTTACTCTGTATCTAAAGAAGCAGCAGAATTTGAAAGCGACTTACAAATGGCACAGAACACAGATTAACAATAGTAGCTAGAATAATGAAGCAAAAACCCAAGAAAAAAGGTCAAGACAAAATTGGTGAAAGATGAGGCCAGAAGTCTTTACACGGATAGTATATTCTCCGATGCCAAAACACTAATGTAGACAAAGAAGCAACTCATCAGTCGCATAGGAGTTCAGGACTGAAGGCAGAGACAGAAGGCCTCATTACTGCACAGCAAGATCAGCCTTTTTACCAGGAATTAGCAAGACAATGTTCTGAAAATGGGTTCTGACCCACATAGTCGATTTTGTGATCAATTTACCGAAACTGTTGACCACTTTGTGATTGGGTGTTCTGTATTGGCACCGAATGAATATAAGCGGCACCAGGACAGAGCGGAGCAGTATCTGCATTGGGACAATTTTCAATACCATCGTATCCAGACTCAGCCCAACTGGTATGAACATCATCCTCCACCAGTTGTCGACGGTAACAATGTTACCAAACTGTGGGATTTCCCTGTACACGCGGATAAAACCATCCAAGCCAACCGGCCTGACATCATTATAAAGGATCGCACCAATAAGACATGTCTACTAACTGATATACGCATTCCCATTGATAAGAAGATTGCAGTGAAGGAATTTTAAAAGTTAAGCAAATAAAAGGACCTTAAAATAAAGATTGAAAAAATGTGGAACTTCAAAATCACAACAATGACGCTTATTGTTGGAACATTAGGAATGGTTAAAATGGGACCCAAAAACATATATATATATATAGGATACCAGGAAACCATAAATTGCAAGACGTTCATAAAATAGTCCTTACTAGTATTGCTTACAAGCTCCGGAAGACTCTCTTCGTTTTAAAGAAATGCATTTCTTAGTACTTCTAAATGATTGTAATCGTTGTTATTTTTCTTCAACTATTCCAACCTTTTACAGGAAATAGAAGAGGACGGGAATTGATGGGGGTGGAAATGTTTGTTAAAGGGGAAGAAACTCTACTGAAAAATTGGTTGGTCTGAAAAGAGCTGGGGCAATCAAGACGGAAGGTACCAGTTCAAGGAGGGAGTTTAAAAGGGAACAGATATAACAGTTACAAGCTAAATGGAGTGAAAAATAATGCATTTTTGGTTTGTTAGGCAATTGCCGGACGTAGTTGATCAATAGAATACTTGAAAATGGCCAGTACATGGAAAATTGAAGGTTCAAACTGAAGGGCTGTTGTGCTCTGCACAAGAACATGCAATGAACTATGTCAAACACAACATCGAAAAGAGTTCTAACACTGCTTTCTGCAGAATGTGTGGTGAAATGGGTGAAACAGTCAAACATATAATTAGTGATTGTACCAAACTAGACCAGCGAGATTATGAGACGTCGTGACAATGTGGTAAAACTGATACATTGGAAACTTTGTGAAAAATATAGTATAGAGAGACAAGAAAGGTGGTTCGATCATCGTTTAGAAGGATCTGTTGAGAACAATGCATGAAAAATTCTTTGTGATATGAATATCCAATGTGATAATGGAATAAAGGCAAGGCGGCCGGATATTGTTGTTGTAAACAAGAAAGAAAAACACTGCTCCCTTATTGATATTGCATGCCCCTTCGATAGTTGAGTCTTCAAAAAATAAAAGGATAAAATAAAGGTATATCACGACTCGAAGTTAGAGCTTGAAAGAATTTCGGGTATGAAAAATGCTTAAGTAATCCCTTTAGTTGTTGGTTCACTAGGTAGTATTTCTAAGAAATTTGAAAATTGGATAGAGAAACTAGGGATACATGTAAATACCGCAATAATTCAAAATCTGTCTTGCTGGGAACTGCTAGAATCCTCCGAAAGGTAACTGACATGAAATGTTAAAGAAACCTGGTGGTCCCTCGTCATTTTTATAGCTCACCCAACCAGCCAGATATTATGCTAAATTTCATATAATAATGATAATAATAATAATAATAATAATAATAATAAAATAATACTAATTAATAATAACAATACGAATTTGTCAGTGCTGCAGTGGATTAGTCAACAGAGTGAGAAGCCAACGACCCAGGTCCGAAACACGGTATTAGCAGTCTCCAAAATTTGTAGTTCCCAACAACCGCATGCAGTTTGGAGTCGTACCCAGGGTACATATGAGCAGGAATGGAACGATATAATGTGAGAGAATGTGATTACCCATGGTTACATTCCAGGTCATCCTTGAGTAAGTTGTAGTGCCTGTTAGCTGTTCCCGACACTGTGAAGTGCCGGGCTGGTATCAGGCGGGGTCTAATACACCTGAAGGGTAAAGGGGGCATTTTAGCCTTGGTTTGGAACCCCCCTAGTGATAGTGGCACAACAAAAACACTGCTTTTTGGTGAGACTAAACCATCATCTCATTTCAAGTCAAAATGAAAGAACTAGCTATAGATGTTACACACCAAATCAACTGTCGCGCAGGTCACCAAGGGTTGCGTCCCTCAGTGGTCCACCAGGCTGAGATCGAAAAATTAGCTACTGGTGAGGAAAGAACTTCTCAACTATCTACCAAGTGAAATAAAAACCTGACAGACAGTTCACATCCTATATATAAAAACCCCATAGTACAAAGAAACATGGGGAAATAAACGTGCAATCAAGTTCTGATGATTTTAGACTGAACAATATATTACAACAAGCAAACAATGGAGACCTAGGTATAAAATGCAAGCAAAAAATTGGAAGATTGAACACTGGCTCGACTTGTTATCAAGGATACGACTTTTATTAGTCAGAGTGTCCAAGTAAACGCTATGAAGAACTAGGAATTGCTATAAGATCGTCGCCATGCCATAAAGTAGACAGCATTATCAACATCTCTTCAAGATTAATGGCTGCAGACATAATGAATAAAATATACAAACTACGAATCATAAGTACCTATGCCCCAAACGAAGATAAACTCCTATCAATTAAAGAAGCCTACAGGGATTTGAAAAAAAACCTATGTATATTACCAAAAAAGACCAAACTCCTAATAGAAAGTGACCTTCGTGCAACTTCAACAGTCACAACTCGCCAGTTGCGCTCTGATGGCTCAAAAGAGAATGAATGGGGATAAAAAGTCAGATTGCTTGAATGAAAATAGAAAACTTTTCCTCGAATTTTGTAAAATACAAGAGCTTTAAATTCTTAATACGGTACCTGATTTGATCATCCCCTAAAACACCGGTATACATGGCATAGCCCAGACAAAGTCGCCACTAAAGTTATCGACTACATTTTATCTGACTCCTGCACCAGACAGTATGTCTATAATACTCGAATCCGGTACTCATACTTCGATTCTGATCACCGTGTTCTCGCAATGGTCCTAAAAACACCTCCCATTGTCTGCTAGATATCTTGAATTCAAAAAGAAAACCAATCAAAAGGAAGAAAACAACAAGCTAAAACACACTGATGCAAAAAAGAGCTTTAACGATGTAATAACAAATCAAATCACACAAAATGAACGAAGTCATACTCTGAATAGAAAACTGGATATAATCATATCAACGCTCTCAAAGGCAAGACATACTCTACCAAAGCAAAAAAAAACAACAGCAGCACATGATGATTGGGAATTCAAATTGCTACTACAGGAAAGAGAAAACACAAAAAAGAAACTTTAGACAGAACAAAGAAAAAAGTTAATTCCCATATCGGAAAAAATATCAGAGGTCTAAAAAAATTTTACTACTCGAACGCCACCTCTGAAATTAACGAGGCACCATAACACAGGCAATATATGGACTTGCGGAAAAAAGTCAAACACGAAAATATGTCCTGACCTAAAGGAATATTTCTTGACCGACTTCAACCCTCATGATTCAGACAAGAAAATGCCAATAGAAATCTGACAACTTCCTCCATATAGGCTCCACCTCAAGAAATCATGTTACATTGAAAATAGGAAAACGACAACTGAGAAAATAACAACAGCAGTTGCAAAACTTAAAAAGAAGAATCGTCACTTCATATTGACGGAGAAATCCTTAAGGCTGCCACCGAATCGGATAAATTGCTAAATGGCATTGCAGATATGAATTAAAATATCTGGTCTAAAACAGAAATACCTGGCCAGTGGCCAGGTATTTCTACCAAAATCCATACCAATTGGAAGAAAAAAGGCAGTCCTTAAGATCGAACAAGATAGAGTGGTACCTTGATTGGCTCTGTTGTTACAAAAGCTACTATAAATATAATATTAACAAGAACACCAGGCTTTTATATATCACATAAGCCTCGACACATAATTTGGTTTTAGGTCTGAAAGCGGCTGAAATGATAGGATTAATGTAATAAAACAACTACATGAAAAATAATCTACCAATCACAAACTATACTATTTACCAGCCTTGTTCACCTTACATCTGCCTATGATCTCATAATATAACGTTTCTATTTCAGAGTATCAGAAACGGTATACCTGATAGTACTCCTACAACTTGCATCGGCATCCTTGAATAATTGTACTCGTCGACAAAATCATGTCTGATCAATGAAGATCTTTTAAAAGATTCATTTAAAACTACATCTGCTGTAAGACAGGGTGGAAATGAAAGTCCAAATCTATTAAATTTTTATTTGGATTATGCTATAAGAGCTTATCGACATCGATGCGGGCAACAAGGCCTCCCTGGCCTTGACATCGGGTACTCGATCCCTTATTAAGCTACCAACAGACAATAACGGCGTCAGTCACACTAAAATGGTACATGTAATGATTCAGTGGGTGGATACGCCGATGACAGTCGAATCTATGCATTGAAAAAGGGAATATTAGAACAAAAAATCATTATTCCATTCAATGTCTTCAAAGATTTTGGTTTGAATTTCAACATCTCCTAAACAGAAACTGTGATGTAGAATTGTAATGAAAATCTTTATGGTTCATATCCCAACTCAATTCTCAAAACTTGGGAGTATGGAGAAATTATAACAATAACCATACTGGCGAAAAAGAACTGAAGAACCGAATCGACTGTCCGAAATGTGCATTTGCAGAATATATTTAAATGTTAATATACAGTCATATCCAACTAAAAGTGTATCACTCCTTAAGAGTCCAGTAAAATCACCCCTGACCTATGGCTGCCATGCATGGAGACCAACCACTGTGGAGTTTGCCAAGCTTTCAACCACTTATAGAAGGTTTCTTTGCACATGATCATCAGTGGCTACAAAAGAGTTAGCCCATCTGATCCATCAGTATAAAAAACTGGAGACCGTTGACTGGAGCTATATCATGAGACAAAGTTCTGTTTTCTACAACTCAAACTGACTCCACTGAATCATTCTACACAGAACATCAACATAAATGGATAGCACATACTATCAGACCCCCTAACTGTGAAATGATAAAAAAAAACCCTAACTTTTCACCAGACCTGAAATGTAAAATGAGGAAGAAGAATAAAGTCCATAATGGAAAAGACACAACAAACATCAAACACTGAGAAACAACAATACCTCAAGGGCTGTTTTGATGGAAAGTGAACACAAACGTCATCCTGTTCAGGCAATGACTACCGAAATATTTTCCATCTGAAAATGCATAATAATAATAGTAGTAGTAGTAGTAGTAGTAGTAATAATAGTAGTAATAGTAATAGTAGTAGTAGTAGTAGTAGTAGTAGTAGTAGTAGTAGTAGTAGTAGTAGTAGTAGTAGTACTTGCTACTGTGGGTATAACATTTATTAACACGAAATACCTTACTGGTATCGAAATTGGTCAAATAAAAGCTAAAGCTAAGGATAGCAATATCTTTAGTGTAGATACTGAGGGGTCATTGACAGTGTCTCTGGATAATGAGGACCCATTGGTATCGTTTGTGGATAATTAGGAGCAGTTGATAACATCTGACCAGTCAAATTCGATAGCCAGTTTTGAAAAATATTGCGTCTGATTTAGAGTAGGTTTCAGCAGAATGGTTAAAAATTCAAAATTTAGTTAAGGCCGATCGTATTTACCTCTGTAATTCCTCATCACAATTGAGGACCGTGTCAAAATCTTCCTCCAGTCTAGTTGTTTGGCACTGGAGGACGATGNTAATAGTAGAAGTAGTAGTAGTAGTAGTAGTAGTAGTAGTAATAATAGTAGTAATAGTAATAGTAGTAGTAGTAGTAGTAGTAGTAGTAGTAGTAGTAGTAGTAGTAGTAGTAGTAGTAGTAGTAGTAGTAGTAGTAGTAGTAGTACTTGCTACTGTGGGTATAACATTTATTAACACGAAATACCTTACTGGTATCGAAATTGGTCAAATAAAAGCTAAAGCTAAGGATAGCAATATCTTTAGTGTAGATACTGAGGGGTCATTGACAGTGTCTCTGGATAATGAGGACCCATTGGTATCGTTTGTGGATAATTAGGAGCAGTTGATAACATCTGACCAGTCAAATTCGATAGCCAGTTTTGAAAAATATTGCGTCTGATTTAGAGTAGGTTTCAGCAGAATGGTTAAAAATTCAAAATTTAGTTAAGGCCGATCGTATTTACCTCTGTAATTCCTCATCACAATTGAGGACCGTGTCAAAATCTTCCTCCAGTCTAGTTGTTTGGCACTGGAGGACGATGCGTTTTGCAGTCTCCTGGGTTCCATTGCAGTGGGGACAGTCTACAGTGTCTTTTAGTCGCTATTTGTACATGTTGGCTGATGTTATTCTGGAAGCCTGTTAGTCTTTTAGCAGGGTCTTTAATAATTTTTCCTCCCGATGGTGTGTTCGCAAACCACCAGTCTCTCCATGCCTCTGTCATGTTGCAGTTCTCAATTTCTGACTGGTAGAAAGCTCTTCTGGATTTTAATCTCATTGTTTTGGGGGCGTTGCTGGCGATGTCTTTGACAGGGGTGTTGTCTGTTGTTTTCTTCAATTTTATAATGAACGTTTGATTGGCACCTTCTCTCCTGACTTCTGGTGGTGCAATGTGACTTAGTGTTGGGAGCCACTGTATTGGTGTTGACTTTAGACATCCTGTAATTATCCTCATGGATTCTCTCAGTTTTATGTCCATCTTTTTTGCATGAGGTTTCTTGACCATACTGGGGCACAATACTCACCAACACTATAACAGAGTGCTAGTGCGGGCATACTAACTACTTGTTGTGACGCTTCCCAAGAGGTACTTCCTGGATTGCGAAGCAGATTAAGGAGAATGAAGACTGTAAAGAACTGAAATGGAAAGAAATCTCCATCGAGATTCTAGATATGCTCTTAGAAAATGGAAATCATCTGGGAAGATAAAATCCCTAACTTTTGGTTAAATGCTTTCCACGAGTCACATACTAACCTTAGGAGATTACACAATACGTTTGAAATTGACCCAAGTAAAATTCCGGAATGGCTTCGTAATGGAATTACATATTAACTGCCGAAATCTGATGAGACGAAAAAACTATCGCCACATAACTTGTTTAATCTCATAGTATAAAATCCTGACGTCAATACTAGCCCAGTACACTTACACATCTTGAATTAATAGTAGCATTTTACCTTTCATAATCATTATTGATAAAGCTAGCAAAACAGGCAAATTAGACCTTGCTCTCCTTGCAGACCACAGAACTGAAAGGTCCCAACAAGGAATGATTAAAAAATATCACGACCTCAAACTTGAGCTCCAAAAATTAAGGAATTTAAAAAAATCGATTATTCCAATAGTTCTTGAAGAACAAGGGGCAACCCCTATCCTTAGGAGGCTATCTTAAGGAATCAAATGAGCATGTTGACATCTCTCCGATGCAAGCAAGCGTATTACTTAAAAGTCCAAGAATTATTAGGAGAGTCCTGAAGTCTTGCTGGCACTGGAACAACTGCAAAAATTCCATCGTAAGATAAGAGATTATAAACAAAATAATATTAACATCAGAAAGAAGGAGTATCATGTAGTAAAGGAAGAAATAAACAGAACTTACAGGCCAAGAGTCAAAAAAATAAAATGGTATACAGAGAGGGTGAAGCAGTAGAAGGAAAACTGAATATCTGTAAACTGGCAAATGCTGTTCTACCAAAGTTTAATGAGTGCTGAAGAAACAGTGCCAAAAAAGGAATGAATTTTGACAGGCCATATGCAGTGAGATTATCACAATGCAAACGCACTAAAATTACAGAGGGTAAAAGAAAAGATGGTGGTAAAACAACAAGAGAAACTTGACATTAATGTAGAAGATGCAAAATGTATGCTAACAAGAGTTTCCAAGTGGAAGGCACGAGGCCCTGATGGTGTGGAGGGGTTCTGGCTGTAGAATTTCAAAAGCTTGCATATTAGAATCAGTGCATTTCTGCAGTAGACGTTAAGCCACGGAGTGAGCTCATGGTGGATGGCAACCAGGAGGGCAGCATTGATAATGAACGGTGCTGGGAAAGGAAACCCTCCCGGCAAAGTATAAACCCATCACACCCCAAGACCCCAAATAAGGTGGTTGCTGATAAGCTTTATGATAATCTTAACTCCCAAAGTAACTCCGCCATGGCCGGTCCCAGCCCCGGATGAGAAAGGAGGAGGGGTGGGCAAGGGGCCAATCACCCCTTCCCGTAAAACAACCATTAATTACGGAAACTTGGACAGCAAACAAAACAATCTATGGTCACAGAACCATGTCGTGTGAAATCCCAGAAGATAACGACCTCAGATGGGAAGCACGCATATGACGGCTGGAGGTGAAAGTCTATGGGAAGTCTCCAACCAGAGAGCGACATGTATGAGATCACTTCTAACACCAAAAAGATACATCCATGTAGGATGTTGGAATGTTAGAACCATGTACGCCACCGGGAAAACTGCAATAATAGCAAGGGAAATGAGGAAATACCATCTAGAGATAACCTGAGACTAGGAAATGCATGATAAAATGGAATCCAGCGAATGAAAGAGTCATTAGTGCTAGGTTCAACTCAAAATATGTAAAAGCCACCATTATTCAGATCTACAGCCCTACAAATGATGCATATGAAGAGGAGAAGGATGATTTCTACGAACAGCTGCAGAAAGAGATTGAATCAACACCGAAGCATGACATGCTGATCATTATGGGAGGCGCAAATGCCAAGGAAGAGGCAAACATACAAAAAGAATTGGAAGATTTCAACACAACCTACACGGAGACAGCCGAAAACATTCTGGGTAGGAAAAGGAAGGAGCATAATGAGTGGATAAGTAGTGAAACTTGGAGAGCAATAGACGAAAGGAAGAAAATGAAAAATGAGATAAACTGTGCAATATCAGAGAGAATTCGTGCTATCAAAAAACAGAAGTTTATTGAGATGGACAAGAGTGTAAAGAAAAAGGTCAGAGAAGATAAACGTAAGATGATAAATGGGCTCGCTGAAGAAGCGGAGCATGCAGCAAAAAACAATGACATGGGAACTCTGTACGGGATTACGAAGCTATTGTGCAACAAGAAAAAGCAACCAGCAACTGGTGTGAGAGACAAAACTGGTAAGCTGCTCATTGAAGATGGTCAGATACTTCAAAGATGGAAAGAGCACTTCGAAGAAGTATTAAACGTTGAGAATGAATGTGACAAAAATGTAGAGGAAGTTGAGTTTGAGATGAGTAATGTTGAAACAATCGAAGAAATCAACACAGGCCCCTTCACGAAGAGGAAGTGAAGACAGCTGTAAAAAAGTCGAAGGATAATAAAGCAGCAGGAGTCGATAAAATCAATGATAGCTAAAGTACCAAAGAAAGGTGACCTTACTAAATGCGACAATAGTAAAGGGATACCCCTGCTCTCCATACCTGGGAAAGTCTTCTGCAGAGTTGTTTTCGAAAGAATCAGGAAAGGAGCAGAGGAAAAACTGAGAAGCGAGCAGGCAGCATATAGAAAAGGACACGGAACAGCTGAGCAGATTTTCATACTTCCAAATATTGTCGAACAGTGCATTCAGTGGCAAACATCACTGTACATTACCTTTATTGACTTCCGTAGAGCTTTTGATAGCATCAACAGAGAGAAACTCTGGAAGATTCTGAAGTTTTATGGAGTTCCAGATCTCTTCATAGAGATCATAAAGGAAATGTACA
>RDPX01000023.1:1639321-1715545 GCA_003991215.1 Morbakka virulenta
TCTCCCTCTCTCTCTCTCTCTCTCTCTCTCTCTCTCTCTCTCTCTCTCTCTCTCTCTCTCTCTCTCTCTCTCTCTCTCTCTCTCTCTCTCTCTCTCTCTCTCTCTCTCTTTCTCTTTCTCTCTCTCTCTCTCTCTCTCTCTGAAATAATGAAATAATCCTCCATTCATTTCTGTCCTAGGCTTATCTTTCTAAGTTTATGTGGTTCTTCCCAGTCCATCTTGTGATCTTGCTGATCCAAGGGACTCCTGGTTGTCTCATTCTTTTTCCTGTTTTTAGGATTAAAATTTGGAGCGTTTTCTATCATTTGTATCAAATGTAATCAATCACTCAAGAATACCACTGGAAAACATCAAATAACTATTGAATTTCATATTTTGGGTGCCCAAGTCATGGATTAGGACGAATCAGTTGTTGTAGTCTCCATACAAATCACAAATACTATTTTATTCAGAAGATTTGAATTGATAAATACCAGATTATTACAAATGACCTTCTCATCTTTATTTTCACTTTACCGCAACTTGACAATGTGGTAATGGGTTTTCAAACGTTGCCATTGTGATTTTTAGCAATTTACACGTGACCACTAGTCAATGTGAAATTTTGATAGATTGTTGTCATGTCCCCCATAATTCAATGGTGTGTTTTTTCTCTGTAATTATGGTCTGTTCTGTAATTATGGTCTGTCATCTGGTTATCTCAATGATGCTATTTAAAACCGATACAATTAGGTAATCATTTGGTATCAAGGAAGTCACCTGGACCAAGTTTTTCTCAATCTCAAAGAAAATGTAATAATCCAAGGTATACATGGAGCTGACTCATCTTCTTGAGTTGTGGAGACATAAAAACAACTTCATCAGAATTTCTAAACACGGGGTATGCTCTCCTCCCATACATCTTTCACCCCCTTCAGTGTATGCACTTTATGAGTGCTGCTGTGCAGGGTAGTCCAGTGAACTTGGTTCATTATGATATCATGTTAATTTTATGTTACTATGTTAAGCACAATCTTACTTGCCTGTTGGTAAGCAAGACAGTCCTTCATATTTAATTAAATACTTCTAAATTAGGGGGGAAATGTTACCTTTTCACTTTGAAATTCAGAAAATGGTGTGATAGCGAGCTCCACAAGGTTGTTAAAATTTCCAATGTAATAAACAAGAGACGTGTACTTCAAGTCACCGTGAGGCTCCTCAGAACTGCTTTTGCTTGGGTGCTTTGGTTTTCGACTTAAGCTTACAAAGGCCCCAAGGCCTTGCAAAGTTAGTGCCTTCAAGTCACAGTGAAGAAATGGTTCTAAATCCACAGGAACAACATTTTTACCTCTCCTTTTCCCTTCCAGAGTAAGGCCTGCAAGGGATGGGAACCTTGTTCTTAGAAATGTCTCGCA
The DNA here is from genome assembly GCA_003991215.1 of Morbakka virulenta. Lineage (NCBI taxonomy): Eukaryota > Metazoa > Cnidaria > Cubozoa > Carybdeida > Carukiidae > Morbakka > Morbakka virulenta. The sequence goes on from RDPX01000023.1 coordinate 1,640,716, forward strand.
TCCCCCAGGCTTGGGGATTAAAGACACGGGCAGGATAACGTTAACTAAGTTTCTTCTATAAAGTTCTTGGTCATCCAACAACTGGGGAGGACGATGTCGTGCTTTAATCCACCTGTGTTTTAACAAAATTTTTGAATCAAGGAGGTTCCATGCGTGCTTACATACTGCACTGAGTGACTTTATGTCCTCAAAATCCAGGAATGCAATAATGTCATAAAAAATTTCCACGGGTAATACAAGTAACATAAAAAACACTGGGCTAAGGTGCAAAATATTTCTCTTTTGGTCGGTATTTTTAGGATATGTGCTGCGGGTGGCTGGAAATTCAAATGCAAACACCTTACTTGCCGTTGAAGGCTCTGCAAACTTACATGTTATTGCAAATCTCGTATCCGAGTGCACTTTTATTACTGTGCAAACCATTGTGAGGCCATTACGAAGCACCAATCTGAAAATAACTGTGAAGAGAAAAGAATGTGAAGGAGAGTCAGATGCAGGGTCAGGTCAAGAAGGGCGCCAAGGCGGCTCAAATATCCCTCAAAAGTGGAAGGAACTTTTTTCCCAATTGTGATTCAAATAGTAAAATTCATGCAAAATTGCACCATTTTCAAAAAAATATTTTCGTGATATTTTAAAAATAAAAGTGTTTTGTTCAAACGACTTCGCTAGTCTTCAACAAAATTTCCTCTCGACAAGAAAAACAGCAGAAAAACATCCCCTTTGTGTCTTCAGAGCAATTTCATAATTTGCCTCCGCCTGTCATGCACCAATGAGATTAATCTGCAATCTCTCTGTCTTCACAAACGACCAAAGCAACAATCCTGCGTTTCTTATCTGTGAAAAATCAGGCCACAGCAAACAATCGCACTTCTAAATCGGTTTTGCTACTGGCCTCCAGCCCTCACCACCAACTAAGCACCCATGTTGTTACACTAATGTTAGGTTTTTTTGCTGCTCCCGCCATATTTGAGCAAACATTGATCTGCTCGGTTGTGTGTCCTGCATTCATAACCGTAATTCCTATTTTTAGCGACGGTTGTGCCAAATCAGCAAATCAATGGAACCTAAATTTTAGGAATTACTTTTATCGAAATCGCGGACATTTTCAAGGGCGAAAAAATAGAGAAAAACAGGATGACCTAATAATTTGTTGTGAAATTTACAGAACGCAATTTCGTAAAAGAGAAAGACTATGGACTTGCTACCTCCAGCCTGTCAGTTATGTCTTCAAACAAATATTTTGAATAAAATGGGAAAACAGGTCCATTCGTTTAGTGCGCAGTTAAAGTGCTATCAAAAAGAGGGTAACTGCACATTAAACACAGTGAGGAAGGTAACTAACTCATCGTGTACAGGGACGTAAACCAGAATTATTTTTTAAACACTATTTCTGGACTTTATTTCATAGAGACAATACCCAAGTAAATGACTCGTCCTCTGTTTCTGGTGTTTTTTACAGGTCGTCTGCAACTTTTACATTCTGTCATCTCTGAGCAGTGATGACAGTGAAAATCAGTCACTACGAAAAACAGGGCAGGGCAAAGAACTGAGACCTGGTTAAAACCAACTTCGACATCGTGTTTGTTACCCACTGGCCTTGTGGACTATGTATGGTTTTGGTTTCATCGTACATTATGAGTCGGACAGGAATTGGAACGCCTCCCTTTTTAAGGAACCTACAGTCACTACCAAAAGTTTAAAACCACCCTTAATTTTGACTCTGAAATGACACAACTGATTATATATCTAAATTAAAACTGATTTATTGTGGATAATATTTCATTTACACACAAATTTCATATTTTTTAGTATCTTTTGATTAAATTTGCATCCATATTGATAGTTATTCCTTGAAATTCAGTATTTGGTGTGTCCACCGCCACTTTTAATTATTGCCTGCAGGCGTCTTGGCATACCGTGTACAAGATTTCTGCAGTATTCCTGCGAGATTTCTTTCACCCACACTTCTTTTATCGCTTCCACAAGGTCCTTAGCATTTGATGGCTGTTTCTGAGAAACTTTATCTTTCATTTCCGTCCACAGACTCTCTATTGGATTCAGGTCAGGGCTGTTGCCCGGCCAATCCAGAACATGAATCCTGTTCTCAATCAGAAAAGTCATAGCAACTTTTGATCGGTGACAAGGGGCACCGTCCTGCATGAATATAGTACATTTATGTTTGTCCATGTGAATTTTTAGCTTATCCGACAGCAATTCAACGTACCGCAGACCATTCATAGTTGTCCCAGATGGCAAAAAATCCAACCCACCAACTCCATTTTCCGAAATTGCACCCCATATCATTTGACTTGGAGGGTGTTTCATCGAAGAAATCGTGTATTTTTCATTGAATCTCGTTCCAGGTGGCCGGCGAACATGTCGTTTCCTAACCACAAACTGCTGTAGAGTGGACTCGTCCGAGAACATGACTTTACCCCACTGTGCTGGTGTCCAGTTCTGGTACTTCTTAGCGAAGGCTAATCGTTTTGCCTTCATTACCGGTGTCAGGCGTGGTTTTCTGGCAGGCTTGTAGGATTTTAGACCTAATTCGTGTGAAAGACGTCTGGAAACAGTCATGCGACTTACACTCACACCTCTTTCCACCAAATTAGCTCGAATTTTGTTGATGGAACTCATTGGTGACCTCGTAACTATCCTTTTCATCAGGTGGTCATCTCTTACAGTGGTTTTTCTTGGCCTTCCATTCCGATGTAAGTCTTTGTAGCAGCCATACTGCTGTTACGTTTTAACTGCTTGGTGGACTGCAGTTTTGCTGACTTTCAATTTCGTAGAAATATTCCTTTCAGATAGTCCTTCTCTGTGCAGAGCAACAATTTGACCTCTTTGAACTTCACTGAGGGACTTTTTTCGATCCATTTCTGTAGCAATAAGAAGTATAAGCAGTGAAAAAAATTCCAAAGTAAAATCGATTCAGATGTCTGCAGTGTTAAAGAAGAACGTGTAATGAGCGACCAGAGCGCAAACAATGAGTATGATGCAATCTCAACAGTAGGATGATGCAATACGATCTCATACTGAGAAATCTACGTATTTCCATGAGTGAACTTAAACTTTTGGTAGTGACTGTACATTAAATTTTACGGAGTACTTCATCACACGCCTCCTCAACGTCTTGCGAAGGAATAGTACAATTTGAGATACACTTTTTATGTCTTTTTATGAAAATAGCATCAACCTTTTCATAAAATACTGTCAACTGCTTTCAGTGCCTATTAAAGTCTGGTCACAAAGGGATTTGCCAATTAATTTGCAAAGGTACATTGTGTAAAATGTACTCTGATACTTCATTTGCATTTTGAGGCTATGTATGATCTAAGCTGGAAGTAAAATATTTGGAAATTAGGTGCACCAATTAAGCAAATCGCAATCGGAAGGATAAGGCTGCAAAAATCGAAATGTTTAAGAAATTTTACATGCCTAGAACTTGTCAAATGTAATCCCTAATTCGACTGTAGAAAGGTGAAATTTTGAAAATAACTAAAAAATTGTATCTGTCAACGCCCGAACTTCCTGTGGACTAAGAAATGTCAGCTTTTGAAAAAGCCAAAATATTTTGTATTTCTTAAACTTGGCCGTTACTTTTTTTCTTGAAACTCTTTCCCCAGAAAATTCGAGGAAACTAAGGAATTCCACTTAAACCCCTCACTCTATTAAGTACAAACGACTTGTTCTATGTCATCTCTATCTGCCTGCAACAGGATTATTTGATGACGAAAGTAAACAACACTGGGTGTGCTTTGGCGAGGGAAAGCAAGTAAAGTGAGTCAGCTGGGCCCATTGTTTTTTTCACAAACACAAAAGAACAAATATTAAATCATTTTTTATTTTCTGATACAATATGTAGGTAAATCGGGCAGGCATGACCATGTGGTTTACAGACATCTCATTTGCTTCCTTTTCTACGGTTTGAACAGGGTGAAGTACAAGTGTTTGAAAACATATTAGGGAAAACCATGCCTTCATACGTTTCGGACCATTACACAAGGAAGGATGACGACAGAAAATGGAAAAGTGTGATTTGGGAGGGAAGAAGTTCAGGCACAGCGCAGCAATAACAGGATTCTGGCACGACCTACAGGCTTTTCACAAAAATTAACAAAATAAAACAAGAACTGAAGAGCAGGCACCAACCAAGAAGTACAAAAATATCGACAAAGATTACATCATTTATCAGCAAGGGATCAACTGAGTCGCTTGTGTCTGGATTGGCAGTTGTGGAACGATTCTCATTTATTGTGATTGCCAACTAAATGCATCTTCATCGATTGTCCGAAAAAAATGGTTACAAAGTACCACTAGAGCCCATAGTCCCCGTCCATCTTGTCCTTAAATATGCCATGGGGAGGAAGATATATTTGAAGGAGTAAATTGCAAAGTAGGCTGCTGAAGAGTGCCGTCTCTACATTACTGTAGACGGGAATACATCAGTAGAAAGGCGTTGATACTTCACTTTGAACATATACTGAAGAACTATCACTTTTGCATTCTCAGAGTGATTCGTATTGTCAGTCCATTTTGCACAGACATGGAATCCTTGTCTTGAAGGAGCGTCTTAACCAGTATGGGCTGGCATGACGACAGTTTGCGCTTCCATGTTGGGGAGGATTGGTAGCAACANTCGGACCATTACACAAGGAAGGATGACGACAGAAAATGGAAAAGTGTGATTTGGGAGGGAAGAAGTTCAGGCACAGCGCAGCAATAACAGGATTCTGGCACGACCTACAGGCTTTTCACAAAAATTAACAAAATAAAACAAGAACTGAAGAGCAGGCACCAACCAAGAAGTACAAAAATATCGACAAAGATTACATCATTTATCAGCAAGGGATCAACTGAGTCGCTTGTGTCTGGATTGGCAGAAAATCCCATAACTAGCACCTTTTTCACTCCACGAGAAAGCTTGGAGGAATGAAGGTGTTGAGCTACATTATCTCTGACCTCCGCCAAGGACGGTGCAGGTTATTTGTTAGTTGACCTAATTTCAAGAGCCTCGTTTCATGAGATACTTCCTTTTCCTTTTTACAGCTATTTTACAGGAAACTTTTATGATTTAATTTTTAACAGAAGTAAAATGCTGTTTTTTACTGTTGACCTGAAGCAATCGAATTCAGGCACCTTTACCATTATTTTAATAACCACATATAAGTAACAGTGAAGCACATACCTTATACGGGGCAGCATTAAGTAGCCACAGGTTGAAGAGCTAATTCGGTAGAGTTCATTAAGTTTCACCTGCAAAGCATCATTTTGAATTCTATTCTTTTTCGCATTTTTAATTAAATTTGTTAAAATTTATGTATTATTTTATTAATACCTAAGAGTTATGTGTTTGTAATCAATTTTTTAATTTATTTGGAGCATAGGTTTATAGTGGGGGAACAAGATTTCAAGTCCTCCCGAAACTTGATTAGGAGGAAGAGGCTCAAAGCATCCATAATGTGGCAATGTGACAGGAAGTATAAAGAAAACTGTAATTGTCAGGACCGTGTTTTGCATGTCAAGCCAGGCGAAACACAGACCATAAACAGATGGAATTTACTTGAACTTGTGGCTAAGTGCTGTGAGCCATTGAGGACGTTTCATATTTTTCTTAATGTACTCAAAATGAGATGATCATTATTCTTAGTATTCATGGAGGGCAGGTACTTTTCGATACTCTGTGACGAAGTCACTTCTCGTGAGGTGCCTCTCGTCACTGTGATGGGCTGCACTATTTCGCGAGGATTTGTTAAGCTGATTTGAACTACCAAGTGAACGTGGTGACACCAGAACTGTTGAAGACTTAAGAGGATAAATTATTGGATGTTTTTCAAATTATATCGTCAAATATTTTTTTTGCTTCCAACATCGGCTGCACCTGGTTCTCAAGAAGAGGGTCGACCATGTCAGTACCTGTTGAGGTGTTTTCGATCTTCACGGAAGCATTTTTAAGTGCACGAGCCAAAAAATGCTTTTGGTGAGGTTCTGCTTGTTTGCAAGAGTGAAAATTTACTTTGGGTTGCCATTATGTTGCTGTTGTTTTTCGTTTCCGATGTCCATATGCAAATACCTGCAGCATAAAAATATGGACTTTGTCTTGGTCGTCTCGGGTATTGATTCCCTCAAAAGTACTCAGTACGAGTATGCACAATTTCCAGATGAAGCATGTCATTGCCGAGAAAACCCTTTCTCGTTAAATGGTTTCGGCAGTGACAGAAACGTAATTTCTAAGAAACAGCCAGGCGGATACCTCTGCTATCAATACAGATCTTTGTTCCCAAGAAGGCTGCGCTCAAGCCAAAGATACACGTGGTCACAGTTATTAAGAGAACTTTTACAGTCATCCTGGACCGTCTGCTTAGTGATTGTTTTCGCCTAGTGTGCAGAACATTATCGTCTGCCGACGTTTTCGATCCCACAGAGCTAAAAGATGACAATGTCAAATGTTGAATTGGGAAAAATCTACGCACTCGACAGCTAATAAATTTGCCAAATCGAATGCTTTAGCAATCTGGAAAAGGAATATTTCACCTGCATAAAAAATGGAGCCAAGGCTGACAGTGATAATAGCTACTAAGAAGCCAGAAACATAGCTGTACCCTTCCTACGCTGTTGGTCTCTGGCAAGGGTATGCAAATATCCAAATATCATGCAATTCAAGTCTTGTCCAAGTAAGCATCGTATCTGATATTGCAGTTAGAGTAAAACTAAGTAGCGTGTTAGATAAATTTGAACTCCGTGCCTAACTCCAGTTAAGGACACTGCGCCGTTAACGTATTTACTGAGGAAAAGAAAATAACTTTCTCAGACCGCATGCGGTCAGTTCGAGTTTAACTTAAAAACTGTTTTAATACCACGATTAACAATTAAGAGTTTTAAAGAGCGGTGTTTTTTTTCTCGCTGCTTTCTCGTTTGCAGTTTTAAGTAAATTAGAATTTAAAAATATAATCCAAAATGTAGAATTAACGATTATCATTTTTAACCAATCTGACAAAGGGCGTTTTCCAATGTTGGAAAACGCCCTTTGTCAGAACCGTGGCGTCAACTTTTTTGCAGGCTTGCCCCGAGACTACCACTTTCGATTCGTCCAACGAACATTTTGGTGGCTGCCGAGACAACTAAACATTTGGCGTATTCAATGTTCATATCAAATTCATATCTCGGTAAATAGATGCAGCAATTTATTTCTTAGTTTTAACGTCATTTTCCCCCAGTAACTGGGGCCCAGACGGTGCCCTTTAGAGGGACTTTGATTTGGCAGTGAGGAATTTCTTGGCCGGATGCCCTTCATGACGCCAACCAATAGCTTTTTTTTCTCTGCAAAGTTCAAAATTTTCCTCGACAGCTCGGGAATCGAACCTGGAACTCTTCGTTACTGTGCAGTTGCACTAACAATTAAGCCACGGCTCCTCAAATAGATGCAGCAATGCGGGCGATTACTTCGTGCTGTCGCATTTCATAAGTAAACAATATCAATACTTCATTAGCAATGGCACACTGTCGGTAAAGTTATTAGGCTAAAAGTCAACTTTGCAACCTACTAGATAATAAAGGTTTAACTTTCACATTCTGGATTACTGCTGTTACTTGGGGACACAATACATTGGTAATTTAGACATTAAAATATGTTCTTGCATATCTTGACATGTTTTTCCAATGGTGGAAATCACCCGATGCATCTATCTTTTCTCTTAACCCCTTTTCGAGTTGACGCTTCACAGAGAAATGTTTAATGGCTTTAAGTTCATTTCCTATTCATAAAACATTTCAATAAAGACACTTGCATCTGTAAAGAGATCCGACCTAATTTTGGCCTTTCTTCAGATTTCAACACACTTCCCAGAATAACAATTACAATAAAAAACAATATTCGCAATCCACCTTCAAGTGAAGGCACCTCCTCTTCAAAGCAAGGCAGCCACTCAAAAGTCGAAGCTTTATTACAAACGGTAACATACGAAATAAAAAACCAGTTACCTGTTGCCCGCTGCTTATTGGTAAATGTGGCAAGGTAGGTAACATAGGAGCAATTTTTACAAATTGTTGTGACAAAAAAAATGGGTGACAACAGACCAATCTCTGCATCATCTAAACCGTCAATTTAAAGGAGGAAAAAACAATAATTTTCAAGGGAGTATAAATAAAAGATTAAGAGGTGTTTAAGAGTGAAATGATAGAATCAGCATGCCAGTTTTTTGTAGTGTAACTTGTAACAGATATACATTAAATACTTGTGGACACTACCAGGGATGGTTAGCAACTGGGAGCGTGGAGTCCATTTTGTTATCAATTTATTCACAAAGCCAAAATACCGTACACTTGGTTTTCATAGAAACCCCCACAAACAAAAAACTGAACCCAGAAAGCTGAACAAGATGATTTGTGGGTTATTCTCCTTGCTAACAATTTACCATGGTCTTGGCTCAGAAATTAACAGAGGTAAAGGGGGAGGGGAATTAGAATATTTGGGACATTTACCTAAGTGAACACTTGCTGTTAAATCTCAAAATCTCAGATGGATATTGTGGCTGGTTGGTACAAAATGACCTTTACATGTCCACTAAATTTGCTAAANAAATTCTTTTTAATGCCAAACTTAATGTAGCTTTTTAATAGTACTGTTAATAAACACAATATTGTCAAGAAACAGTACCATGACAATTTTGATCACTGGCATAGCTCAGCAACCAATCTTACAACTAGACATTGAAGAAAATGCTTGATATGCTGGTGTGCCATCTATTTTATTGGCCCAACTTGAGGGTAGAAACAAAAATCAAGAGGTAGAGGCACTCAAAGTCAGCTAATCATAAAACCATCAAAGAAAAACAACTTCACTTGACAAAACTTGCTGTCAAATTTGAAAATGGTGATTCAGTGTACTCTAACCAAGATGGCCAAAAGGTTCTGGTGAAACATGGTTTCAGATTTCTTCATGTTCATCCTGGTCTCTTACAACAGATCAGTGACCAAGTTATAATCAGATTGTACTTGATAAACTTGACATGGCTGAAATGTCTGGTTCTGCCTCTGGTCTTCAATTCAGAGTTTTACAAGAACCTGTTGAGAACTAATGTAATCCTGAGGATAAAAACATCTATGTATTTTTAGCCTGCTCCAAGACAAACACATTTTATTGAAACACAAATCAAAATAATTTTGATATGGCTACCAACATTGGAAGCTATTGGAGTAACAAAAACACAAATGAATTTATCATTGGAGTGAATGATTGTTTAAAAGCTGATTGTGGCTTACTAACAAAGATGGTAATGGGCCCAGGTGGTGAAATGGAAAATGTGTTTCAAGGTGCCATTAAATTATAAATTTTTTATTAGATTGAGTAGCATCAGGGGCTGGAATTTTTCCATTAACAAGCCAGAGAGGTATAGCTTCTGTAAAGTACAGTAGCTGATACAACATTCTTTACTCCTTAAAAGATGCTCCCCATTGTACTGACTTATAACTGAGTGATCCAGGCTATTCTTTTGAAGTGGGTAAAAACATCGATTTTTTTATCTGGTTTTGAGACAGTAAAGTTCGACCTGAGTGGTACTTGTGTAAAAAATAAACATTAGTAGTAAAAATTATAAACCATGATAGAAAATCCAGTACTATATGAGTTACCTTGACACTGTGATTATTCATTGGACTAGGTCAGGTTTCAACTTAGACAAGAACCATGCTTTTAAACTTGCAACTTAAATAGTAAAACAAAAAATGCTACAGGTTACAAAAGGTTTACTCTTGGTGTATCAATTTATATGTTAATCTGAATTTAATACTTCAGATTAAAAATTAGGTAATTTGAAGAGCATATAATCAGATCAAGGCTCTCTGATCTACAGTTGGACAGAACAAAACTTGTATTTCAACAAGTCAAGGTACAATGACAACTAACACAACTCTTTGAGTGAATACCACTTTAACAGGCATACCTTTTGCAAAATTGTGGCCTGAATTAGGTGCATGGGAGCCACTGTAAGTCTCAAGTCTGCTGGTATTGTATGATCTACCCACAGCCACAAGGGCATTTTAAGGTGAACACTTATGCACTGACATGCCAGCCTTGCAAAGCAATGCAAACAATTTTTTTCAAACCAGGATAGATTGAAAAACATGAAGCATCATATTGGTTGAACAGGCACAATGATCAATTAAATTTGTGGTTGGGCAGCTTTCACTATGTCAAATTGTGCCATGACCAGGGAAAAAAAAAAGATTACTCCAAACAAATATTGAGTACTAGATTGTGCAAAAGTGCTATGTGGCAATGAAAATAAATCAGTTGAGTAGTAGATAAAGTATGGAACCAGAGAATTCAAGGCTAATGGTGTTACCCAACAATACAGGCCCTTCCTACTCCACAAACCTAAGTAATACCAGTGAATAACACTTATGATAACAAATAAACTTGAAAGACTCATTTTCTCATTGAAATATCCTCAATAGCATTCTTTATACCTCTTTCCCTCTTCCCATGTACACAAATAACAATTCTGACTATCACAAAGGAAATAAAAAGTTTTTCCATTGCAAATGTGGGATGAAGAAACCAAGAAGAAACCACATTGACCATCTTGTGTTTAATACCAGGTACAGAACATGACACCAAACCACTACGAAGCTATTCCTTACAGGCAACTTAATCATCTTTGCATTTTCATTAAACTTTATTGAACTGGTTAAAACAAATATCCACACCATGCAACAAGACCAATATTTTGCATCATAACAATAGACTACTTGATTACTAATTTTCAGGAATGGGGCAACAGCAATGCAAAATTTTTTGTTCCACACACATAGTTTCATACAGATTTTTCCATGTCAAGGTAAAAGAGATAAATTGTGCTCCCTCCATCATCATGGTCTTCCTGGAATAAACAAACTTGTTTGTCATAGCTTATCCATTTGCCTGTGGGGCTCTAAAATAAAAAAAACCTACTGTACTGAAAAGGAGAGAAAAAAAACAACAAAAAACTTTGACTGATGCTTAATGGTTACCGACCTGAGGAGTTCACCTGGAATCTTTAATGTTTCCTATACATGTGTCAGTTAAACCTGCACAAGATGGAATGCTTCTGGAAGAAATTAACAAATGTAATATCTGGGTAGAAAAGACATAACACCATCATTGGTGAGAAGAGTTTGGCCTTGTGCTCTGTAGTCTGGTCAAAAGAATGGTACTTTTAGGTGGGTACCAATAGTACCAGTTTATGGTATACAAAATATTAAAATATTTCAATGAAAAAAAACCTAAACCCACAAGATGGTTTACCTGCCCTTTTCTAGATTTATGTTAAATTAAAGTGCAGCTGCACTGTAAATATAATATCCTGCTTTTAAGAAGTATTATTACCAGGATTCCAATTTCAAAACTTTTTTTCCATTTCTACCTTATCAAGTCTCCACAAAGCTTTTATTTCACAGTGACTGATCCATATTTCTATTCATTGTGTTAAATTTGGTTTAAAATGCTGTGTACAATTCATTTTTCCCTGGTGTACTTTTTGGGGGGGGTGCAAAAATGCAGTTGCGAGCAAAAGTTTATGGCCCAAACCTAATTAAAACTCAAATCTTAATATCTGGAATTTGAAAGATTTCATCAGCCAAAATAAAAGCAGTCACCAACCAATGCACCAATTATTGACTCTTCTATGCCTTGAAAGCAGGGCATTCTGTGAAACCCAGCAAGACAGGCATTTAATCAAGTCTGCATATAAATTTGTCTCAAAACTGTTCCTGTTGAGGACAAAGAGACCTAACCGAGAAATAAAATTCGAGCAAATGTCAGTGGGGGAAAATGCTGGTCACCAATTAGTCTTTAAATCAGTAATTTCTGCCAAAAAAGTAACATCACGAGGCCCGTTTCTAATTGATTCCAACACTATCACGAATCCACAACGAAACATCCAACAAACTGGGGCGTGTTCAATGAATTCCCTGTACGCGTCAGTCTTTCTATTAATTTTTGTGTCAAAAGAACAAGTTACAGTAACAACATTGAAAACAAGTGTTTAAAGCAATGTAAAAACTGCTAAGTTGTGTCGACAACAAAAAAGTAAAGTCATTCAAAATGCCCTAAATAATATTAAGCACATAATGGAATAAAGTTTTACAAGACTAATCCGAAGTTTATCATGTTAAAAGAATCGATTTGGGTTGCAATGAGTATTTTGGCATGTTAATCTTGACACTTGATAATACAACTGAATGCCAAAGGCCCTAATACAACTATAATAATACCTAGTGTACACCTTAATGTCCAACAAATTATACTTTTACAGCAGACTGATGGTAATATCCTTATGCTTCCACTTAAGTTCATGCCCCAAGTAATTCTTTCCACACCACTAACTAAAAAGCTTCGCAATATTTTCTCACATGCAGCTTTCCATGCACACCCACAATTTTGGACTGAAAGTGGAAACCATACACTAATCTATCTATGTACAATATCTTGCTCAATAATGTTCAAATCCCCAAAAATGTGCACACAAAGTAACTAAGACAACTCTACAATACCCAGTATAATGCGGTATATATTATGCTTACTATTGTAGCGCACACACAACTTAACGAGACGTTGACCACTTGGCAAGTCGTCACTTCAGCTGTCTCAAAGGTTGTAATAAGGAAATGCTTGTTGTCAAGTCAATTCGTGCAACTTCATCACCACAGTAACTTTCTTCCACGCAACTCCCCAACTGTAAAGATAACAAATTTTTTAATTGATTTGTTTGATCCGCCCTTCAAGAAAAAGTTTACTGAGTCGCCCCCCTACAGATGTATTAAATGAGCATTCAAACATTGAAAACCCCAGTACACAGTCAAGTTTAAACCAGTGCTGTTACCCAGGTATGGTACAATGGTACCATAACGACCGTCTTTAAAAAGTTAACACACGAAGATAAGGGTTTTAGACAATTGGTTCATTACCTAGTCCCGTCACAGAAAAGGAGTTGCTGAACCTCACAAAAGCTGGGTCCTCACGTGGAAGATAAAGCTACAAACTGGAAACTACAGCGTGTGCCTCCCAACACGTTCAGCTAACTACCCAACTCTCCAGTCAAAATCGATACTGCTTTTTAAAACACCACCACGAGAACTTTCACAAGCTCTACCACTTGGTCAGGGGGTAACATTTGACGCGGAACAAATACAGCCTGGGCGGTCGACAATGGCAAAAAGCTAATTACATTTTTAAAATTAGAATATTGTGTCCAGGTTCACTTCTACAACGTACTCCCTCCCGAAAAAAATTGCAAAGAATAACGAAAAAAAGTATGGCAGAGGTTAAGCCAAGCAAAAATGTGTACACCTAACCAGCATGCAACATTTACCGTACGACGGAAAAACACCAGAAGGGCACGTTTGTATTATTTCCTTTTTCCAAGTGTGTCCACGAGCTTTAAACTGCCAATGGGCCATGAAACTTAGATATCTGACAACTGGGGTCAATCGGTTCTTTAGTGTACAAACTCGAGTTCGTGTTACGATCTCTAACGGTGTAACGGAGAGCACCAAGCAATTTAAACGACCTATATATAAAGTCTAGAGGGTCGGCAGGCAATTATACTCGCATGTCAATAAACTTTCTGTACAACAGTTAATCGTCTCCTTTTTCTTCACTGCCTTCTTGTTCAGATACCCACAGAGTTAGATTATCTCTGAGGAGCTGCATTATCAATGTGCTATCCTTGTATGAATCTTCCTGCAAGCCATCTAATTCTGCAATCGCATCGTCGAAGGCTTTCTGTGCAAACTCGCAAGCCTTTTCTGGTTGATTTTTGATCTCGTAGAAAAATACTGAGTAATTTAGTGCTAAGCCAAGACGAATAGGGTGTGTGGGTGCCATTGCCAAGCTGTCCTCATAGGCTTCCTGGTATGCTCCGTTAGACTTTTCAGCATAGTTTTCTCTTTCCTCGCCACTTGACACTTCAACAAGGTATCTGAAGTAATCTCCTTTCATCTTCAAGTAAAAGACTTTTGAATGCGGTTCGGATTCGTCAGTTTTCAGCAAGTAGTCGTCAATGAGGCTCAAAACTTCTTTACACTTCTCGTTTAACTCCTTTTCGATAACCTTTTTGTACTCTTTAACAGTATTTTCTTTACCATCAGAAGTTTTCGCTTCCAAACTGGAAAGCACTCTCCAAGCAGAACGCCTTGCACCTACAACATTCTTGTAAGCAACTGAAAGTAAATTGCGCTCGTCCTCTGCAAGGTCTTTTCCGTGTTCAGTGACAGCCTTCATGAATCTGGCCATATCCTCATATCTTTCGGCTTGCTCAGCCAGTTTGGCCCTCACAACTAACATATCCCTATTAATTGTTTCTTGTGTGTCCTCACCACCCATTTTGGTATGAAATTGCAATTCAAAGCTACAACTAAGTGAAGACAAGCAACCTGTTCCTTGGCAAAGTACAAAACCTATCGGGGCGACAATGTTGAGGAATCCGCTGAGAAAACTGAAAGCTATTTTGTTGTTTAAAAACCAATCACATATGACTTTCACATCCGGGAGTTTTATAGGATGGGTGTGTCCGTTTCTGGTATGCAAAAGGAAAAAGAAGGGTTGGCAGCACAAATTTTTTTCTCAAACGAAGTTTCTCTGGTTACCAACAGACCATTAATAGATAAACAGCACCCAAAGGAAGGGATATTTCAGAGAGAAGCCCAATATGTGAAGGACAGTTTAAGGGAAAATATATACAACAAAGTAGGAGATGAAAATTGAAAGCTCATCTTACATTTGGTATCAACAGATAATTGGAAAAGCAAAAGAAACCCTTTTTTCTGGATTTGAAAAAAAATCAGACACACAATACTTGAACTAAGAACCCCCTTGCAAAACCTAATAAACTTTTATTTGTTAACTTGAGTCTGATGTAACTCAGCCAGTAATTAGTGAACAGAGGCGGAGAGAATAAATCTTTCTTACTTGAGATACGTTGTTCCTACTTAAAAGGAGGAACAACGTACCTTCTAGATTATCAGTTCCCCAGTGGACGTCTTGGGTATTGATAAAGAAAAGGTTTTTGGTTCCTCTTGTTTTCTGATGTAAAATATCTGTCATTCTCTTCATTGTAGTTTAAAGATATAAGATATCCTCTTCCAGCGTGTGTATCCCCTTTTCTGAAGGCAATTCTAGCTTTTAAAATACTGATAGCGACTAGGGACCTGCCCATAATAAAAGGGGTGAAAGTTATGTCACCAAATAAGAAGCAGAATACCAGGCGTACCTGTTTTCTATCCAAACTGTTCTTAACTGCTGCATTGGCAATATCTTTTTAGTTATGGTATAGAGTGAGGTGACATTCAGAAAAAGTGTTGAGCTGAGGTTGTTTATTTTTTTGATACGCTTGTGGAGTAAAGCGTTATATTTTTTCTGACTTTTCTTTGTTTTGTTTCACAGATTCCACACTTCACGCCCACGTTGCAGCACAAAGCATCTCTCTCTGAATGAATTTCTTTTGTTAGAAAATGACATTTTGAGAAGAAAATAATTACTGTCCACCACCATCATTTGTAACAGAAGACTTTTGAGGATGTTGAACTGGCACTAAGAATAAAAATGCTTTGCGTACAGTTTTATTGCATCTCTTGGCTTCCTCATTTGATTTTTCACAAGTATTTTACGGGTTTGTTGTTCAACCTTGGATACGTTAGACACTGAGATACAACATTTTTTCTGCCTTCATCCCTTTATCTACAAAAAACCATTAGTTGGAAGACTTTTGGATTCTCTGTACTTTCCACACAGGGCAGAAGAAGTGCTGATGGGGTGAAAAGGAGAAACAGTTAAGTGAAAAGGCATTTCAGAAAAAGGCGCAGTTGTTGCGTAAAAGATAACTCTTCCTGGAAACAAGAAGAGGAGCGAACATTTCCATGGTCCATTTTGTTGTTTATACAAGGTTTGAACTGTCAGTAATTAGGTTGAGGAAAAGGATATGCCTTTTAGATGTGGTATTGGCAATGTCTGTTTAAGTTTTCTGGGGTAGAAAGATTAACAAATAAAAAATTGTCAAGGTGGATTAATTTTATAAGAAAACAAATGATAAATGTAGAATTTTTTATGTATCCTCGGAAGGGGAAAGATTAAGATGCTGGAATTAACGGGAAGGCAAGAAACCAAAAAGCAGGGAAAGAAAAAAGTGTATGACCGGGATAGTGTAAGCAATGAAGGGTAAACTCACAACCAATTTGTATTTTTCGTATCTGTGATTTTATTCATAGATTCTTCTCTGAAAGAAATTTCACTTGAATATTATAAATACCCAAATTACAAACCGGTTGTGTTAAGAGGTAACGGCTTTAATTTAGAAATTTTTAATCAGCTTTGATAGCAGTGAAATCTTGATGCAGATGAAGAATTTTATTTTTTTGGTATTTACAGACGTAATTACTAAAGCTTTCCTGTTTCCATCTTTTTAATTGTTGCGTTTTTGATAGCATGACGAAAGAGACTTACACAGAACTTTGGTGTTCATTGGAACCATTACAGTCCACACACTGAGTTTAGTAGTCTTTTTTTGTGTTATTTACATACTTACACATTTCACCCATCTAATCCATTGGTCATCAACCAGGGGTATCCAAACATTTCTAATTTGGGGAAATACTTAGGGCTGAAAATTTTTGGGATAATTCTCTCGGTTTTTTTCGTAAGTGTTTCTTGAGAGAGGCTGTTATAAGGTGCTTGGTGCTGACTTCGTCAGGTGTGGCCAAGCTGTTTGCAATATTGTCAGCATATTTCTTGTCCTGCTGGCCATTTTTAAATTTACCGTCGAAACTCTTGATTTCTTACGCAGCCTCTGTAGACGTTCTGCTGCTAAGTTGGTGTTGAAAAATATGATCACTGTTAAAATGGATCGATCTGTAGAACTTAAGGTGGTTTATAGTTGGAAAATGTTATTCTGGCCTTGCATATCCTTCCCTTGACATTTGCGTATGCTCCAGCTTATTTTTATCTGCCGAAGTATGTAAAGCTGCCCATCACTTCTAGTGATAATCATCGGGTGATTTGCTGTTCTAAATGACACTAAAGGTTTTTCTATTTCTTCTGTTGAACCTGAATCACAGGCGTGTTGATTGGTGAGACAATGCTGGTCTTTGTCTACATCTGTTATTGTCTACAGGGAAAGGGTCAAGGCTGTATGCAAATTCGAAATCATCCAGTTGGGATGACAAAGTCCACCGAGTGCCATTTCTCCTCTACGCAGATGTACCTGTAACCTAGTCGATACCAAGCAGGAACAGGAAATCAAAAGACAAATAAATCCTCTATGGAATTAAAAACCATCGGTCAGGTGTCCTCTATGAACTACACTCCAGGTCATTTCGTTATATGAGTCCGGATGATGCTCTTAATCTTTTTTGGCATACCGTATTGCCCAAGAGTCTCCCATACGATCTCTTTGCCAAAGATATCTCTTGTGGCGAAAACAGTTGGGTTTAGATAAATTTCTTTGTAAACTCATTTGCTATTTCTGAATATAATTGTAACTATTCATAAATATATATCAGTATAACTAACTAAAAAAGAAACTTACAATTCCGGTTCCTTTCCAGTTTATCTCTGTCTCGAAAGCAACTTACCCAAACTTGACCAGAACCTGATCTTGACAAAAAACTTGAATCAAAACAACAGAATAAATGACGAGTTTGAAAGTTCCATAAATAACGTCGTATGTGTTTTGCATACTTCTGAATTCTGTTCTTGAACGCTTACAACACTATCAAATGCCATCACATAATCCCTTAGGTATACCTCCTGGAAGAGGATCCACTCAAGGACTTTTTCAGGAAAATCCGCAGCGTCCCAATTTGGCCAGTGCAAGATCTGTTCTTTAGAAAGCCAGTCTTCTGGTCTCAGACCTGGAGGTTGACACTCTGTCTAGCCAGATCCCGTTTAGGACTTTCCTTGGGATTGAAAATTGTATAATGAATCTGTAATGAAGCTGGAGCTGACCTTTCCTGTCTTGGGTATTTAATGAAACAGCTTTTTTTTTTCTTTTAGTAGCTCTTCACCGTCCCAGATCTTGAAGAAGAGAGAAAGAAAGAATTCAACTAAACTTTCTGCATCAGCCTGTAGCTCCTCCACCGCGATACCATCTGGGTTTGATGAATTGCAATTTTTAACAGATTCAGAGAGTTGAATCGGGTACGAGAGAAAGTTTTACTTTGAGGAACTGATCAGAAGTAAATTCTGTTGTATCATGCTGAGATCAATGAAAGCTGAAAAAGAGGGGGGAAAGTATAAAAGGAATGCAAAATAGGTAAAAAAGTTTTACTTGTTAGAGAATGAAGGAGGAGAGATGTATTAAGAGGAAAAATCAAGAGCAGAGACGGTAGGATCGCCTCTGTCTGTAGTTGAAAAATTCTGCTATCTGGGCTCAATCATTTCCAGCAGCTCCTGTTTGGGCACTTAATTTAACACACGCCACCCAAAAAGCTTGAACAACATAAAAGTTACCTCTTCCATGAGTCAAGAATAACAATACCTTGCCTGTAAAAGTTAAGGTCAAGATCTACAAAGCCTGTATTTTCAGCATCCTTTTCTATACCACTGAAACAAGGATCGTCAATCTCAAACTACAGCAAAGTCTAAAAGCCTTCAACTTCAGACAACTTAGCTCGTAGGGTTTCTATTCCACCATCCAAGAGGTATCGCTTATGATCTTAGGAAGACAGAAGAGTCTTGATCACTTGGACACTTTTTCACCGAAAGCTATTCAATACATACCATATTTTTCTGAGTAGCAATTCAAAACGTTTTATTTGCAATTCTTAACTTAACTTAAATTTCTCTGTGCCAGGAGACACACAAGGCTTGAACATCTCTTTTCCACTGTTGTCGATCTGGGGGTGCCCTGCATGCGGAGTTCTATGTCTTCCAGCCAGCACCGCCCCCTCCACTTCCAACATTCTTTGCTACGTTGTTTTTGAGCAGGCACTTTTTCTCTTTCCTTCTGGTGTCAACGCGAGAGCTAGAACACTGTTATCCTGTTGATCCTTCCTCAGTACATGCCTAATCCAGTTCCATCTCCTTCTTCTCGCCTCTTTACTAATCTCCATTGTAGATTAGTATTCTGTCCTGTCTGTATTCACTGATCCCAAGAACCTCAAGGTGGTACCTCTGTCTTTCGCTATCTGTGCTCTATACATCGTTCGTACATCCCAATGTCCAATGGTAAATGCTGTTTTGGGACTTGAAAGAGATCTTGTCGGATGCTGAACTCCCCGTATGCATTCACCCATCGTCGTCATGATAGCCGTTTCGGCGAATCCCCCTCCTTATAGGTTTTCTTCTTGAGTTCTGATGTCGTGGGTTCTGCAACTAGCTTTTGTTTATGGAAGTAGGTAGTTGTTGCGGCGGATTACAATTGAACTGAGACTTCCTCTTGATATTTCTTCTTGACAATATTTTTCGTATACTTTTTGCACTTTTTTAATTCTATGTTACAAGCAAATTTTGTCCCTATATATAGTAGTAAAACTAACAATGGCTACTATACAGAAAAACAAAAGAAATGTTAAGTCTCGAATTTCCTAGAAGGATTCGTGCGTGAGTCATGTAACTGCTTACTCACCATTAATGTTGTATTAGGAGAACATTCGCGACATTCGCACCACCAGGAAAAATGTCTATTCGTCCGTTAAATTCTGTCCTAAAAAATCTGTTGCGTGTATTGCTGCTTTTATCTGTGTTCGTCTGTTAACACAGTTCTCTTTCTCGTTCGAATCGTTTGTTTGTTCTTCGGGTGTATCGTTTCTTGTTTAGGCTGCCTTGTTTTCGAATTCGATGACTTGTGGTTCGATGTTTTCGCATTCGAAGGGGTACAGTAGGTTCAACGGTTGACTAACAATATTTTTTGTTGATAAAAGTACCTTTTCTGTTTTTTTTAATGTTTAAAAGTACCTTTTTTTTTCTGATGTTTCCGTCACTGTTTGGAATCAGTTCAACAATCTTTGAAATTTTCCACTATCCCCTTGGTAAGTCGTCTTTAATCTGAACAATGTTGCCCACGTTAGGTGTTTCATCTGATTCAATACGATTAGACTTCAATTTCGTCTGTGATCCTTCTTTTAAGTTCAGTAGATAGTCATTTATCCATGTTTTTCAAAACGATTCCAGCAGATGACCTTTCTTACATGTATTTAAAAATACTTTCTTTAAAGATTGATGTTCTTGGTGATCGAGTTCTGCAACGAATTTTCTGTTCTCGATTGTGGTGTTCCTATCTTGGTGTTAGGTGATAAGAAGTGAGCTGGCGTAATTGCTTCATCTTCTTCCTATTTCTTTTCATAAAGCCATCTTGCTGTTGCCAACGAGTCGTTCATAGAAACATCCCATCCAAGGTGATAATTCAATAATGAAGTTACATTTGATTTGTCGTTCGGCTATGTAGGATTGTTCGTCTGGGTCGTTAACGACTTCTTTCCATGAAATTTCGGCAGTTAATTTTGCTAGCTTCAAAGACGATCTCTTTAAGTGTACCTCTTCTGGAAATAAATCTTCTGAGTGCCTGTATAAATTCTTCTGCTGAAAGATCTTATATCACTTTAAATGTATGGTTCTAACGANTGTTCCATCGTTTTAATTCTTCTCCGGTATAAACAAGTGGTCTGGAGTTCAAACAGCTTCAATTTCTGCAAGGAATGTTTGTACTTGTATCATCGTCAGTCATCTTCTTCCTATTTCTTTTCATAAAGCCATCTTGCTGTTGCCAACGAGTCGTTCATAGAAACATCCCATCCAAGGTGATAATTCAATAATGAAGTTACATTTGATTCGTCGTTCGGCTATGTAGGATTGTTCGTCTGGGTCGTTAACGACTTCTTTCCATGAAATTTCGGCAGTTAATTTGGCTAGCTTCAAAGACGATCTCTTTAAGTGTACCTCTTCTGGAAATAAATCTTCTGAGTGCCTGTATAAATTCTTCTGCTGAAAGATCTTATATCACTTTTAAATGTATGGTTCTAACGACGACGCGAGTAAATAGGCATACCCAACCTTTTTTCTTCTTCTCCTTTGGTTGATACTGCGTCAACAATCGTGGTCCGAATTAATCTAAACTGGTGTTCTGGAATGGCAACGATGGAGGTGCTTTACTTTTCGGCCATGGTGTCATTGGTGGCACCTTGAATGGTCCTTCTTGATACTTTCGACATATTCTACATCTTTTATGGACAAATTTGACTATTACTCGACCTTTCGGTATCCAAAACTTGTTCCTTAGTTGAGCAAGTGTGTGATTAATGCCTGCATGAAATAACTTGGTGTGGTATGGTGTAATCAGTAGATGAACGAAGGCTTCACTTTTGGGTAATAAGATTGGAGTTATTGTTTCTTCGATTAACATGGAATGTTTGAATCTTCCATGACATCTGATAATACCATCTTCATTTATTCTTGTATTCAGCTGAATTTGCATCATCTTCTTGTTCAATGAAATTCCTTCATTCTTGTTTTCGAGAAAATGCTTCCTTTGCATGTACTTGATCCACATCATTTGTGCTGTTCGTATTTCTTCTGCTGTTATTGTTCCAACAGGTACTTAAACTTTCTTAAGTTTCTGTATGAAGCAATGTACATAAGTGGTTACACTTAGGAGTTTTGATAGAGATGAATAGTTGGCTTCATTAATTCCAAACGGTGATGTGACATTGAGTGTCTCTTGAATGATGGCAGATGTCTCGTACAATATACTTGGTCTCTTAGTTTTGGACTGGATATCTTGTATGATCTCTTGACTGATGGTCGTCATGTTCCATGTTGGCCACACACACATTACTATCTTTCTTGACCCAAAGTGGTCCGTTTCACTATAATTGGCTTTCTTTGAGCTCATTTCTGGTTACTCCTCCACTTGGCGTGTCTGCTGGATTATCTTTAGTGTTGACGTATCGAAGCTCCAAGTCTTTGGTACTGAGGATTTCAGTGAAGCTGTTTTGTTCGAAGACTGATAATGGCTTTAATGAAGAACGCATTGTGAATCTGTCCACAAGATTCTTTTGCTGTTGGTGATTCCAAGCTCCTTTGATACAAAATTCAAACTTCCAACACCAATATGTACTGCTAATAGTTCAAGTCGTGGTATTGACATATTCTTTTTTGGTGTGACTCTTGATTTCGAAAATATTAATTTCACGTAGGTCTTCCCACCGTCCGTTGTTTTCAAGTATATTGTTGTTGCGTAAGCATCCTTTGACGCATCACAGAAGCATATCAGTTGTTTCGTTTCGTCTCCAATGTATCATTTGATTGTACTTTCTGACAGTTCATTCAAATCGGACATTATACTGTTCCATTCGTCATCCCAATCTTTATCTTGATTCCAAAGTTTCTGTATAAAAAGTCGCATCTTTATTGTTGCGAGTGATAAGTTTCCAAGTGGATCGAACAGTAAAGCAATTGTTGTTAGGGCTTGGCGTTTTGTTGTTGCTTGTGACAATTTCTTGAACCTTTAAGTTGATATAATCAGTTGATCTTCTTCTGCATTCCATTGAAGTCCAAGCACTTTAATGACTGCCCCTTCAAGTCGATCCTTTTTCCGGAAAAGCATTGTTAACTGTTGCTGAATTCGACGTCCAATCTCTGATGTTCACAGCAATTTGTTTGAAACTTTCTTTTGATTCTTTGTATAATTGGATGGCCTCTTCTTCGTTGTTGGTCCCAGTGACGAAATTTTCCACATACATGCTTTTGGTGATGTTTGATACTTCCGATGTTTCTTCCAAGTGGTGGTTTATCATTGCTCTGAGTATGAATGGACTTGAAGTGATGCCAAAGGGAACTCTTGCAAATTGGTACGTCTGTAGGTTATCAGATGATGGTGGGTTATTGGTGTTTTTCAACCAAATAAATCTTGTTGTGTCTCTTTCTTTAGGTTACAAGGAGACTTGTAAGAATGCTTTTTTATGTCAGCTACTAATCCAATTTTCTTTGCCCGAAAGCGTATCAGCAATCCACAAAAGTCTTTCAGGATGACTGGTCCACAGTGTAGAGATTCGTTTAAGGTTAAGTTTGACTTTTTTGTCTTTGCTGATGTATCATATAAAATTCGAATTTTCGTCGTATTCTTCTCTGGTGACTGCGCGGAATGTAGTGTATCTTGTCTCCCTATTTACAATCGTTGTCGAGTGTCTCAATTATTCCTTTCTGCAGCTGGTCTTTGATAATGGAATCATATTGTCGTAGTAGATTGGGGTTCTCTGATAGTCTCTTACATAAAGATTTCAATCTTCCAATACATAGTTCGTAATTTTCATTTAACGCAATGTTTTCTTTTTGTCAGGGCCATGCTACTTGTTATCTTTCTCCGTCTCTCTTTACAGTGTTCTTTAAATAAGCCATAACTTCTTGTTCGTCGCAATTCTTGTGCTCAAGCAAGTTTATTCCAATAGTCTCTAATTTGCAAAGGTCTGCAATGTCTGATAATACTGATAACAAATTATCTACTTTGGTTGTTTGGTGCGTTGTTGCAAGAATGTTGCTTTGTGAATTTGACATGATTAACATCAAACTTTTTTTACTCTTTTCTTTAGGTCTGGGAGTTCTTCCGCAAAGAATCCATCCAAACTTAGATTTAATGACGTAAATTCCATCTTGAGTCTTCACTTTGTCACTTGATATGATGTCGTGGTAACAGTCTCCTTCAATCAGCAAACCAATTGATGATGATTCCTCCTTCCTTGGTAGAGTGTCTACAAGTCTGTATTTCCTTTAAATTTCGAATTGATCTTTCACTGGTATCGGTGTTCTCTGAATGTTTCCACTGATTGTCGGTATAACGTTTGCTTTAATTTTGAACGAATTTCCATTCTTTGATTTTAGTATTAACGTTACAATCGTGGTATCAATGTCTTTTGGTCCAATAATAAAGACTAAAATATTGTTTCTTCCTTCATTTCGGAGCCCAAGATTTTGGCTAACTGTTCGGTGATATACGTGCGATTACTTGCAGTGTCCAACAGGATTCTTACTGGTTGATGGTTTGTTTCATCAAGATTGACTGCTTCCATGAATGCTGTTTGCATGACAAGTTGTTCTTCCGTTGATAATATCGCTGACTCTGGTGACCTTTCTTGTTCATAGTTTGTATTGATCGTTAGTGCGTTGTCTTTGAACAAGTTCTCGGGTAAGCTGGGGCATAGACGTCTATGATGTTGGTGCTTCGTCTTGCAATGGTAACAGGGCTTTTCGTTGTTGCAGCTCTTCGTTTTCTCTGACCTGGTTTCAAACAGATGTACCATTTTCCTTTCAAAGCTTCCTTTCTTGCAGGAAGTGTATTCAAGGTGCGACATTCATCACTCCAATGTGACTTTTGACGAAAAACGCATTTCTTTTGACTGTTTGGTGTTCTTTCGATAACAAAGCTCCATTAGGATTAAATTGTTTTTGGTTGAAATGATGTCTGTAGTTTGATTGGTTTGGAGTTTCTTGTCCTGATGTGTGTATTTTCATCTGATTTTCTGCGATCTCTTGGGCAGTTATATAGCTTTTCGTACGCTTTCTAAGTAGCTCGACAGTCCAATTTTGATCTCCATCTTTTCTTTCTTTAAGCTTGGCAAATACGACTTTTGGTAACTTTGATCGTATCATCGAGATAATTTGTCTTTGATTGGTATCTTCGTGTAACGCATTCAAAGCACTTAAATGCTGCTTGATGGTATCGCATGTTGTACAAAGTGACGACACTTTATTAATTGTTGCAGACATGCTCATGAGATTTGGATAATGAGAATCTATCATCAGTTGTTCATTGCCAAATCTCTCCTTAGTACGTTCACACCTACGTCGCAGTTCGCATTTGTTACTTCGAGTTCTGAGATAGCTCTCAAAGCTTCATTCTCCATTTGTATGTTAAGTCTCGAATGTCCTAGAAGGATTCGTGCGTGATATGAGTCATGTAACTGCTTACTCATCATGAATGTTATGTTAGGAGAACATTCGCGACAGTAGTCGACATTCTGCCCAACACCCAGACTTAGAGGACTATGATTTTATGTTGGGGTTTTCTTTCTCTTAGACTGCATTGGTCCAAGTGTGCAATTCCTTATCCACCGTTCCAGCGCGAGGTGTTTGTAATTCTAATGAGTTATAAAGCTTCAAGATACGGTTTTCTTTACTAACTTTAGCCTTTCCTTTTCTTTCCTTTCCATTACCCCGCAATTTATAGGATACATTTATGGGCGTAGACCTACAAACTATTTCATAGGCTCCTGCAAACGTTCTTCCTTTATTTTGTCAATGTTTTCCTGGTTTTCTGTGGAATTCAAAGGATGGGTGGGAAACTAGCAAACAAAAGTGAAGAGGGAGTTTTTGTCATTAAGTTCTATAGCGATTTTATGTTTCGATGAAATAACAGAGGAAATCCTCAATGGTTAACAGAATGCAAGACACTTGATCAGAATAGTGATGACATCATAGTGAAAATCATATATCAGTACCGTATTTTCTCTAATTTAGTACAGCCTCTTATTTAGGGCGGCAATTAAAAATTGGAAAATTGGACAATTTATTTTCCTCTTATTAATAGTGCGGGTGTATTCCATAGAATTTTTCATTTTCCTCTTATTTAGTGCGAGAAGGGTCAAATTCTCCTCTTATTAGATTTTATTTTAACCAGGTAAAAATAAGTTTAAAATTAATTTTAACACTTGATCATTTCTTTGCAAAAAAATACTAACAAAAACTACAAACAAAAAGGGTCCTCTTTATCAATTTTTTCGCTGTCTTCTTGCTGAAGATGCTCGCTTGCATTCTGCACACAAAGCTCGTAGAATTTTCCACTTCTGACTTGTGATTTGTCTGTAGTGGTAATACTACAGACTTCGAAAGACTTCTTCACCATTTCACTATCGGCACTGATAACGTTATATGCCTTTCCCACCCAATCAATCATGTGTTGGCGACTGGGAGCAGGAATTTGATCGAGTTTTTTATCTATCATTTCTGATACATACGCAACCCAACATTTTCTAAGAATTGCCTTGAAAGGCTGGTTAATACAAACATCCAAAGGTTGGCACTTGAAAGTACAACCAGCTGGAATCATCAAAATATCTGACTTTTCTTCCACAAGCTTTGCTTTAACTTCATCGGTTTTGTGCGCTGAAATAGCATCAAAAGTTAGTAACGAATTTTCAACACCAAGTTCTTTCGTCGTCGCTTTGGTATGTTTAAACCAAATTTCTTCAAGCCAAACGTACGTCACCTCATCGTCCATCTATGCTTTTTCCTAAGTTTTGACCACAAATCCTTTAGGAACACGGAGCTTTTCGATAGTTCGTTCAGTTTTTCCTTTAAAAATAAGTATTGCAGGAAGCATTTTACCATCAGCCGCTGCAGACAAAACGACAGTTACATGCTTTTTCTCACAACCTGAAGTTCGGACAATGTATTCTTTCGATCCAGTTTTGGAGATGTTCTTTGCAGGGACCGTGTCGAAAAATGCAGGAGTTTCATCCATATTTCCTATTAATGCTAAAGGGTATTTTCCTGTTCTCATGAAACGACCAGCATCCTCGTAAAATTTAGTAAGAGCCCCTTGAAGTTGTTGTGGCAACTTTTGGCTAACTGAAGTACGATTCCGAAATGACAATCGGTGTTTGAGAAAAAACTTCTCTACCCACCCTCTACTTGCAGCAAACGTGGGGTTATGAGGTTGTATAACAATTTTAGCTTTCTCTTGCAACGATAACACTGATATCGGAGCATGTACGTCTAGCAATTTCAGCACCCATGAAACTAGTTCATCCTCTGCTTCTTTAGGATAAGTTAGGGGTCTACCTGCTCCAGCGCGATACCCTTTACTTGATAATTTGATATCGCGTATCGTGGACTTGACTATTTTTCGAACCGTTGAGTCGTTCAAAAAGAATGATCTGGCTGTCTCAGCATAGTTCTCAGTTGTCAAAAAATGTTCTCTGATTTCTTGTTTTCTTTTTTTGGTAAACCTTTTAGGTGGGATTTTAATCACATCGCCATTTTAATCTGTTTTTATTCAGGTAGAAGTTTGCCACAATTGCATTTTGTTTTTCATAATGGTTCACTAACGTATTATACTCGTGGTTTTTCTGTAGCATGATAGCCAGGTGCTCACTTGATAAATTCTTTGTTGGTCTTCCAACGGGCCTTTTTTTAGGGATCGATGAAGGTGACGTATCCATGATAAAAAATATAAGAAATATATAGAAGAATGATTTAACTTTTTCTAAAGTATTCATCTTTTTGCTAGTAAAAGACATATTGGCTACTGTGCATTG
This sequence comes from Morbakka virulenta, assembly GCA_003991215.1. Taxonomy (NCBI): domain Eukaryota; kingdom Metazoa; phylum Cnidaria; class Cubozoa; order Carybdeida; family Carukiidae; genus Morbakka; species Morbakka virulenta. The sequence goes on from RDPX01000023.1 coordinate 1,667,995, forward strand.
AACTTACGTCTAACAAAGATTACATCATCCCTTGCATCGTTAACTTTGTCATTTTTATCAGCTTTATTGAAAAATGAAGTAATACTTGTTTCAGATTTTCTTTTTTTGTTTACAACGTTATTAAAGTATCCAAATAAATTTGTTTGAGTTGCCAATCATCCGTAAGATTTTGGTGGCGAAAGGAAAATAAAAGCGTGTGGCTTGAAGCAGCAAACTCAGCTTCTAATACTTTTCAGCGACATACATCTATATATTAGACAAAAAATGGTTGATTCGTTGTTTAATTATGCATTGATCAATGCCGTTATTGTTGAAATTCCTATCATTATAGAAAGGGAATTTGTGGTGCAATGCTGCATTGGGGGCTATTATATCTATCAATCGCAATGGGATGCAGAAGGAGTAATATGACGACTGCCCCTGAGAACAGACCTGGTGCTCTTGCCAAAGATAAATATGCAGTATCAGTGGAAAATAATGGGCAAACAGTTCGAAACATACCAGAATTTTTATCCAAATTAAACATTCTTCTTTTTGAAATACGGTGGAAAACTTCAGGTAAAAGTTAATGGGCCAAGAAGATATTCTGCTGACCTCAAAAAGGGGGGTTGGAGATACCAGCTCAGTTTTACTTCAAATCTTCCAATGAGAAATTGTTTTGTCAAATGAAAGAAAAGGTATTAACTGAGATAGAAACATTTGAAAAGCAGAGAAGAGAAATCGAAGACGAAAAGAAAAGAGTCCAAAAAACGGAAAACACAAAGAATAAATAAATAAAATAAAATTAAAAAATGAATACNGGTGCTCTTGTCAAAGATAAATATGCAATAGAAGTGGAAAATAATGGCCAAACAGTGGGAAACATACCAGAATTTTTATCCAAATTAAACATTCTTCTTTTTGAAATACGGTGGAAAACTTCAGGTAAAAGTTAATGGGCCAAGAAGATATTCTGCTGACCTCAAAAAGGGGGGTTGGAGATACCAGCTCAGTTTTACTTCAAATCTTCCAATGAGAAATTGTTTTGTCAAATGAAAGAAAAGGTATTAACTGAGATAGAAACATTTGAAAAGCAGAGAAGAGAAATCGAAGACGAAAAGAAAAGAGTCCAAAAAACGGAAAACACAAAGAATAAATAAATAAAATAAAATTAAAAAATGAATACCAGAAAGAAATTTGTCGTTTTTGTTTTTTACGTCTGACTTAGTGCGGGAAAGATTAAATTTTCAGCTAAATATTAGTGCGGGCTAGAAGTGGTCTAAAGATAGTAATTTATTCCTTCTAATTATTAGTGCGGCATGCCCGAAATAATTATTTTTTAGGCAGTACTAAAGTAGAGAAATTACAGTACTTTGGACAGATCCAAGGTAGTGAATCAAATATAGTTGGATCAAATAAGTAGCAAGAAATCTTGCCTTGTCGAGCAACCTTGGGCTGAAGACGATGATGAATCTTTCGGAAATTGGCTGTAATTTGAGACGAAGTGAAAATTCTGAACGATTAGAAGACAAAGTTAGCTCCAGTTTCCAAAACGGTGGACCACTTCCAACAAATTTAGTTTTCTGGTTTCTTAAACTTTACCTAGTTCCAAATACAACATTGTTGAAAATTTAGTGTTATGAACTCACTTGGTAGTGTTGTAATTGAAGTAAGGATTTAAGGCAAGGCTGTTGATGGTTAGCAAATATCTTGTGAATCTTTAAAATTTCAGTCCATGAATGTCCATGAAGGTAGTACTTCAGTGTACCATAAAGGTTCAGGTAGTTATGCTTGCTGAAGAGAGTAGGCGAGAAGTTTGTGTTGGTTGCTGGAGTTCTCAGGTGTAAATTTTCTTCTAAGCTCTTTGATATAGTTATTGAAGATAAGAGATTTTTTTCAGTAAATCCGGTGGTAATTGATGATATTAACAATGGTCATTAAGGAGAACAGGATGACTAGCATTGACTTCCAAGATGTACACACCATCACAGAACATTAACTAAAGACTTCGTAGTTGAACTACTCTTTGATGTAAATGCAAAGACTCTGGAAAAAGCAGGTTGAAAGAAAATAGTTTCACAGAATTTTTGATCAGGTTCTTTATTTTGACTTTAAATAAACAATAGAATTGCTTTTGCGGACTTTTACCCGATCTTTTTGGCACTTTCGTAAGCCATGTTTTCCAAAGGCGGAATTTTCATTGCATTATATAACTAGCAGAAGTATCCTGCGATTCCACTCTGGAACTTTCCATAACTTTCCATTTTTAAATATTTCAGAACATTCTGAACGTTCGCATTAGAGGTGCCTTGCTCTGACCATCCACTGTGGAGTAGATTCACTTTTTTGATTAAATCTGTGTCTTGGTTTCCTGGTCAGGGATTGGACTTTCTAAGTATAAAATGGCGTTAGTGGCCTCATTGTCCTCAGAGGTCAGATCTGATTTGATCCGATCCACCATGCATTTGTTGGATTGAGAAACAATTTTCCATTACATAATTTGTCTATCCAACACCCAGGGCTGGAAAATGGGCTTTCCACACAGAAACTGACCTCCAGCAACCTCAAATGACCTCTGAAGTCAGGTCTGATTTGATCCGAACCCCCATTTGTAGGGTCTTCACTGAGCCAGAATTGCACCTTCTAAAGACAAAGTGGCCTCCAGCAGCCCCGAATGACCTCGGAGGCCGGATCTTTATAGCCTATGTCCTGACTGGAGACCACACGATCATCCATGCAAAAATCAGCTTGCCCTGTCCAGCCGTTCGGCCGTGATGTGGCAACACACACGCACACACACACACAAACTTGATGTTATATATATATATATATATATATATATATATATAGAGAGAGAGAGAGTGACACAAGTGANCAGGTCTGATTTGATCCGAACCCCCATTTGTAGGGTCTTCACTGAGCCAGAATTGCACCTTCTAAAGACAAAGTGGCCTCCAGCAGCCCCGAATGACCTCGGAGGCCGGATCTTTATAGCCTATGTCCTGACTGGAGACCACACGATCATCCATGCAAAAATCAGCTTGCCCTGTCCAGCCGTTCGGCCGTGATGTGGCAACACACACGCACACACACACACAAACTTGATGTTATATATATATATATATATATATATATATATATAGAGAGAGAGAGAGTGACACAAGTGAAAACAAAACTTACATGAAAATTGACATTTTTTCTTTTAACTTTCTTTTTCTAGAGTTGGCATCAAAATTATTTACATCTGAGGAAATTTCACTGGGAACAGTTTTCTTAATGGCAAGCCACTGACGACAACACAACTTATTTGTCTTTGTAGAGTTAAAAGGCAGTTTCAACTGCTTAACAAAGTTATTAAAATCTGGAAGTAGAAGCTCTAATTTAACAGCAGTTCCAGCGCGTAAAACTGTATTAGCTTGTTACTGTTCTTCTTTTTCACGATGTAATGTATTGTCGCGCCCAACCTCCATCGCTCTCATATTACGTTCTTAATGTGTATCACTAAAATACCCCTAGAGGATGTTAATTTTGGAATATAGGCAAAGCTAATTAAACTAATTACCATCGTACCTAAACTTTATATTTGCAAGATATATGTAAAATATATGTAAGGCTGGGTGACACAGCAACACAGGTCCCATAGAGTTTAGTGTTAGGTGCCAACTTTGCTGTTGCCACTGTTGTACTCAACAGATTGTAGAAGCATATCATCAGTAATAAATATCGCATGCAAGTTTTAGTATATCTTCCTGAAGTTTGCATTAATGTTCACTGGAGACCCAAGTTTACTTTATGTGCTAAAAAGTATTTAACGACCGACAGTGTCAAAGGAATAATAGGTTGGCGGCTGGAGGGGTTTGGCCTGTCTCATGAGGAGGAGATGCTCTTTAGTTTTGGTTAGTAACCCTCCTACAGATGATCTCTACAGAAAAAATGCGGTGGTAATGTCACTGTAGCAACATCCCTCTTTTTTGAGGGAAATGTATGGTAGGCAGTGTTTGGTATTGCTGTGTTTGATAATTTTTCCATCATTTCAGAGCACAATTAGTTTGCCTGCTGATTTTCTTTGTCCAGGTGATTGTTTCGGACACCTATGCCCATTTTCAAGTTCTCCTAAGACCATTTTAATCAAAAACGTCTCCCCAAACACTCAGCAGACATTTAATAGTCAAGAGAGAAGGTGGGAGAAGCAAATAATATCTGAATTCAAGAATGAATCCATAGAGTCGTTAAGACTCAAAATGTGGTAGTAATGGGTCTACACAGACCCATAAAAAACTGTTGTTCTAACGAAATTCTTTGCCTTTATAGGCTAGAAAGTATTCTGATAAAACAATCCTCAATCTTGAGATTTTCCCCACCCACGGTAGAACAAACCCATCCTGATGTTTCTTTGGTTCTCTATGAAGCCATTATTAGAAAAATACTGGTTGTACGCAAAAAGGAAGTGGAAAAATTCGATCCAGTCGGAGTTGGGGGTAAGTTCAGTGTGTATTTTTCATAAGTAAGTTCATACTCTAGTTTCATTCAGTATTTTCCAGAAAACGTGGAAAGAAACATTTTTTTTTCTTTCAACAGTGTCAACAAAGGTGACAGTATTACGGTTTTTGCATACAGTTTGAAAAGTATGATTTTAAGTTGTTAATTTAAACATTTTTCGGGGTAATTTGATAGTCAGTGTGGGAGCTTGGTTTGATAAATTACTATGCTTACAGGCTGGAAATTACTTTTTGGCAAACGTTTTTCAATTTCATTTTATTTTACGTTACTTTTGTTTCAACTGTCATTTGGAATCAGATTCTTTAGTAAACTTGAATAAAACTCAAATACTATTTTAGGTGCATGAAAGAATTTAAACATTGGAATGAATCATTATTTTAGCAAATGGTAATTCATAATTCAAATGTATTGTACATACATTTGAAAATTTCCTAAATGTGTTTTGTTAATATTGTAATTTACCAGCCCCGTACTCAAACAGAGATGCTTCACTTCCGGTTTCCTGTTCATGAGATAATCTACAAATTCACATCAAGACTGCAATTTGGTCGTATTGATTCCTATATCAAACCTGTTTGAGATACTCTTTATTAAAATTTAGAATTGTTAAGAGTTCAAAAGGCATTGGCATTACAGTTGTGCAGTGTGTATTCGAAGTAACTTGTCAGGATTCGTTTAGTTTTAACTGGCACTGTAAAGAGATTTTAATTTCAGGTATGGAAACAAATAGACAACACACGTTCTCTTTCTTTCATAATTGAATTTAGTTACTTCCTTACTGGTTATTATAGTTGTCACAGGTCTTATTTACATTATTATTTGTCATTTTATACTAAACCATTCAATGGAAATCCGACAAAAATTATTTTAACAGTTCTGCTTCTATTTTTATTCGTAGATTCTGTCTAGATTAGTCTGAACAAAGATGGACCTTTAAGAAAATAAGTCGGTAGAAAGGAAGAGATTCACTGACGGAAGCTTCTATGTCATATTAAAGAACTCACTAAATAATGGGATTAGAAAGAATCCTGGTATAAGAAATCATCAAAAGGAGGCCCTAATCTTACATGCTACTGACATTCGTGCAGATAAGGTTTATGACTTGTTGTGGTCAGTAGAAGGTAACATATTAGCTTTCAAACAAAAAGTGGTTTCATAAAAATTGTAGGCCTAATTATACCAGCAATTTCAATACAGAAAGTATCAAAAGAAACCAAGATATCCCTCTGAGTTCAATGAATAGTCATCACTAGTATCACGAAGATTCGGTGGAGCATCTTAAAAGTGGCTTCGACACTCGCAAACAATGCTTTTTTGTGGCAAAGGATGAAAGAAAACAAAGAAAAAAACGCAAATAAACACTGGTATAGGAGAAACAACACGCTGCTAAATGTTAGCTACCGCGGAAGAAAGGATTGATAAAGAAATAAAAATACGCATGGTTTATAATCCAGACTTCTTTGCATTTGATGCAAAGTACCATTGCAGCTTCTACTCGTTTTATAGTTCGGAAAGAAATATTTGAGTTGAAATATCAGAGAAAGAATCTGAATCAAATTTTTCTGTTTATGCTCTGGCTTTCAACGACCTTACAATAAAATTAAACAGCTCAATTGGAAACTGCCATTATGTGAACATTATCATCTTAGCCAGGCTAACCTGTGACTTCTTTTAAGTGAGAAAGCCGAGGACTAGTTTTACTGTCGCGCTGATAACTCTCGCACATGTCCCTTTTGTCACGACGAAGTTATGTCTACTTTGTCCATGTCCCCAGAGGAACAGTCACATTGATATGGCGTGGAGTTTTGACTGTGGAATTTACCTCCATCCTGGGGACTGGGAAGGCACCAAGGCACCCTAAGAAGAGGAGTACTAACAGGGACCTAAAATGATACACTTACAGTAACAGCTTATATTTTAATGTTCCCAGCCCACGGAAATAAGTTTTATTTATTTGTTCACTTCAGGGAACGTGACGATGTAGGTGATTGCAGTGTAACGATTTTCTTTCCATTTAAAATCTTTTAGTCAGTCTTCCTTTCAGATTTTGCATAGTTTGCTATGAGTGCTGAGAGTGGTCTTTTAGTCTTCAAAAGCAATTTCTTGCCTAAAAGAGACATAACTGTTGTGGCTCTGGGTGCTAAAGCTTGTAAAAGGATCTCATTTCTTGGATAGAGAAAACAGGTGTTTTAAACAACTTCACCCAGAAAAAGTGCAGCTTACATTATTCAACTACTATTACTTTAGCATGTCTTTGTGTATGCGTAGCTCTGGTAAAGGCATATTTTGTTTTCAAGTAGTCTAGTGGAAATACTTCTGTTACCTCCTTTACTTGCCCTATGTTACTTCCATCTTCTATTTTTTTAAATTCGTATAGTAGTCACGTTTTTAAAAGGGAATAAGACAATGAACATGTCGAGTAAGTTCTGTTGTCCTGTATAAGGTGAGCAGAATTCGTAGATATTTATGTTTTTATATAGTTTTTGAAATTTTTGGGTTGAGAAGTGTAAAAAAACCCCACCCAATTTGTATAAATGAATTGCAAAAACCTTACTAGTGCTTACTCCTTACTTACCCTGTAAACATCGCTGTACACTTGAAAGGTGTTGCTCATTTGAATTTAATAGGAAAAGTTTTATCACAGTCTGTAGCATGTGGTAAATTGATGAAGATTTATTCTTAGTTTAGGGAAATAGAAGAACCGAATGTTTTTCAAGGAATTAGTACTGAACTTTAAGGATGCTTTGGGTAGACACTGGTAGATATGATTTCATTTTCAGAAGTTCTAAGATCTCTGAAGCGTGCTCTCATTAACAGATATTTATTCAGGGTTTGAGTCTAGGAGTGATGCAAGAGTGTGAAACAATATACTAGTTGATTGTGCGTTCCAGAGCTTATTCTGTAGGTGTTGGATTTAGGATCTACTGAGAGAGGTCTTTTTTATGCCGATTCAAATTTTATTTTTTGCATCACTTGTATGTATTGTGTACTGTAGCTCTTTCAAGTTAATAGCAAGTCACTGACCCTTTTCATAGTTACTTCCACATATCTTAAACAGGTTCAGGCAACTTTAGCTCTCATTCCAATGCTATATGCCCTTTCTTTGACACTAGTTGAAGGTATATCTACTTAATCTGCGATGTACTTTGAGTACTGCATTTAAAATTATAACTTTTTGTTGGTTTATCTGTTTACGAAATTCTGAAAATTTGAAGCCAGCATTTTTAAACTTAATTTCTCTTTGTCATCTCAGAGGGGCAATCCAATTGTTATGACAATCTTCAGGGAGTGGAACTTTTATTTACAAGAACTTAAACCTTTTTGGTCGTAAGTGAAAAAGGATCAATGTGATAGTGTCCACTGAAGCAAACTTTTAGAAACTTCAAGTAATGTTAACATAGTTTATGTGATTTATATAGTATTCACCACCTGCTCTTAATAATCCTCCCTTTTTACAGACTTTCCTTCTTTTGATTCACTGATGCCTTCAAATTTGAATAGAAGTCTAAAAATTTTCGAATTATTCTCTCATTAATTTTACTTCCTTTTGTCTGTCATCAGAAAGCGTATCTGTCTAAATTAAGAAATATATTGTTTCAGTAAAGTAAATGCAGGCTGCCAAACATGGAATAAAAATGCACAGTTTGTAGTTATTTTAATGTGACTTGTATTCCTGGTTTGCTTTCGGCTTAGTTTACTAGAGAATGAAATATTCAGGATAAGAGCGATTGATTATCTCTTGTCAACGTTGTCCAAGAATGTTACGCAATTCTTAAAACGGTATTACAAAAGAGCCACAGCTACCTAAACGGCAAGGAAATTATCTTACATTTAAAACAATTCTACCAAAAGCAATAGGAAAGCATTTCCCTTTGACAAAGCTGTTCTGTGAGAGCTGTCCGAAATTTGTATGCATCTACTGAATTACTTCTTTGTGGTCAGTAAAGGATTTCAAATTCTAATGTCAGATAAAAAGAATAGCGATTGTATAAAAAAAGCATGCATGAGTAGGTGATTACTCAAAATGCAACTCGCTGAAGTTAATACAGACGTACAACATTGGAATGGAAACATTTTCTTGCTGACGAAAAACTCCAAAACTAATGGAAAGGATGACTGCCTCTCTTTACCTAGTTTATCAGTCAAAATCGCCCCTCTCAACGTGACCTGGATAGGATAGCCACACTGAAGGCACATAACACAAAGAAATTGATACGGTCGTTGGTAAGCAAAGTGTACACCTAACGGATCTAGAGATAGCAAAACACGGCTATCACTATTCAGCATTTTTAAAGCCAAGATAATATATCACTGTAGTACCGATATTTTAGAGGATGCAATAAGCTCTATAATAATAAGTATATATATATATATCACTTTGGTTGATGCTTTTGGACGTACTGATGATGTCTATGCGAGTATGAAGAGAGGTACGGTAGAAAAATATTTTGGAAGTAGTGTGATTTACAAGGTTCAACAATACGAATAGTGATTAAAAAATTAGGAAACGTTTTGAGGAACTTGCAGCATATATTCCGCAAAAGCAAATTTTGTCTTAGTAGAGACTGGGTGTAAATTGTGTGCTAAACCATCAAAAATACTAAATTTTAAAGATTGGTATGTATGTAAGTTATACCCTCATACAAAAGCATTGTGGATGATATTTATATTTAGACCTAAATATTTCACATAGGGATGATAATGAGACAATTAGCCAAGTACTAAACAAGCTGAGGGAGAAGAGGGTACAAACCAGATCTCATACACTTCCACAGCCAGAAAAAAGTGAGATTGCTAAAATAAAGCCTGTTCTAAATTCACTGGACCCAGTAATAAAAAAGCCTTGAAAATAAGTATTTTTAAAAAACTAATCCTTGAAAAGATTATTTGATACCGACTGACTGCAGAAATGGGAAGAAGTAGTGGAGATACACGTTTTAGTCGTTCCAGTTCAAAGCAATTTCCTTTCCTTGTTTCATAGTCTATATCTGTAAAAAAGCTAACAGTAGAATAGGTATGATTAAGAGATGCATAGCAGATAGATTCAGTATAACTATTCACCTCCTGTACAAGGCACTCATCCGTCCGATCTTAGAGACAAACTCAAGCATTTGGAATCTATGGTTATCTGACGACATTAAAGAGCTAGATAACGTACAAGTAAGGTGTGAGACGTTGTGCAACACAAAGTTTGAAAGCCTGGCTACCAGAAGAGAAAAGGCTGACCTGAGAGAAACCTACAAGTTAATAAATGAACAGTACAAAATACATCAAGAGGATTACTTCACATTCTCTAAAAGTACTTGCAGGGGTCACAGCAGAAAGGTATTCAAACCTCGTGCGCGCACCCAGAGTGGGGACGCATTTTTCACCCATAGAGTGGTGAACAAATGGAACGGTTTAACACAGTAATGCATAGAAGCACCTTCAGCAGATATTTTTAAAGATCGAGTAGAGCTACTTCATCACTGACGAGTAGAAGAGAGACAGGTAAACAGGTAAATAGGTATGGAAAAGGAAATGTAAGGTTGAAGTGTAGCATTGGTACTAAGATTGTTCTCAGCCCCTTTGGTGTCACTTATTTCTCATATAATTTCTAACTGTTCCCAGTTAGCACGTTTTCTGAAATGTATAATAACTGCTTCTAAAAGTACTTGCCTCAATTATTTTCTGACAAAAATGAATACTGGTGTTAAAACACCCATCTCTTTTCATTATAATATTAATTGCTGAATGAATGATAATACAATGAGTGTCATCTTTAACAGTATTCTGTCACGCAAAGAGCTTCTAAGAATTTCTGCGATATATTTCTTCTCTTTGGCATCTTCTTCACTGTTCAAAGTCATAGCATCCTTCACGTATCGTTGTCCTTACAGTGATAGGCTTTGTGCTACCTCTTGTCCTTATTCTTTCTGGGGCGTACCTGACAGTCCCCTGAACCAAGCTGCCCCCTCTTGACTTTGAGCATGTCCATCCAATATTATTCCTCGCATTATCTACAAATCCATAAAATTTTTTACCCTCTTCATTTCATTTCTTACTGATCCAACCCACTTTATTACTATTGTACTTCCTAAGGATTTTTTTCATAACCGACAGGACTTTCCAAAAATTAGAGTTGATAAAAATTTCAAACATACTCTCTTTCATGCTTATTTTTTATCAAATAATTTATACCCACAGAAGGCTATGAAGAAACTGCAACATGCAAAGTTACAAATGGAAAAAAATACAGTAGGCTAGAACAAAAAAAATAATTATGATTTTATGATGCAAAGTGCTGAGTCAAAAGGGCCTTAACTCTATGCAGATCAAAAATATGGGGAAAACAGTCTGCTAGACCATTTTCAATTTGTATGTGATCCCAAGAAAGAAGTACTATCAATTAAAGTTCCTGTATGTTGTTAAAACTTCTACAGTGACATTATGTAAAGGATTGTAAGAAAGAAATAACTGGCAGTGTACCTGAAGCAAAAGGACCAGACTATCATAATAAGTTAAGTATGTTCCAAAATATTACATCAATACTGTCATGCAACAAATACTAACTCTTTAAAACAACACTCGAAAAATGGCTGGAAAATAAGGACTTGCTGCATTGCACAAAGGAAACTACAGACAACATTTCCAAAATGAAGGAAAGGAATATATCCATGTATTTAGTATATAATAAGCTCTTTTACCTAAAAATAGATTAAAAGAAAACCTCTAAAGTCTACACCTATAAATAGAGATGATATTATAGTATTAAAGTCACACAATGGCATCAAAAGAGTTAAAGTTTTTTCTAAATTTTCTTAAGCAACTAAAATGGTGAAATTATTAATAAGTAGATACGTTGAGTTGGAAATATTTAAGTGTTTTGAGTTGGAATAATTAAAAAATTTTCTCAGAATCCTTTAAGGTATCACAATTGAAATATCTATCTTTTGAATATTGATATAATTGGAAAGTTCTTGAAAACCTCTAATATTAAAAAAATTATGATAATGAAAAATGTAAAATTACGATTGAAGCTATCCTTTGGTATTATTATTACAACTATTTCCCTCATTAGGTCTTAACTAACCTACTATTTTTATTTGTTTTTCATGGCCTTTGTTAGTTGGCTTCTTTTAGTTTTCACCATTAAAAAAAGAACATCATTTATTCTCAAAAACTAAGATTATGCTTTTAAAAATATTAAATTTCTAAGTGTCCAACAACAGTTTCTTCTTTGCTCATAACAACTATTTTAACAAGATATATCATCTCTGGTTTGTTTCTCCCTTTTCGTCAACATAAGATTTCTATATAATATATTGTTGCAGGAAAAAATGTTAGGGTTTTTTGTGAGCTACTATCTGGTTTTCATGTTTTGACTCGATTTATTTTTTTCTGAAGAACGGCTTTTAGATTACCCGTATATTGCAAATGTCTTCCTAATTCAAACATTTGATAACTTTAATATTTTTATGGTTACATAGAGGTATGGATTATGTCAAATACGTGGTGTAATAGTTTATTCATAGCACAGTTAAACTCAGAGTGAAGTTTTTCATAACAAATACCTGTTGTAATTTGCAAAGTATGCTAAAGTTTTATTTTATTGCTTTTAAAGGCACTATTTGAAAGGGAGTATAATCAATACGAAAAATCTCTTTGGCACTCATTTTATCTACATGGTACTTATATTAACAAATGAATATGAAATGTCATCAACAACAGTGCTCTACCACCTTAAAACGTAGGAGCTATCAGATAATTAGATGTACGAGTAAGAAAAACTCTAACTTTACAGTACTCAGAGTTTCATGTCTTTCACAATCTTCAGCTGTATACAAATAATTACTTGAAAATTTTTTTCTACAAAGATGCTATACAAATAATTGTGTAACCTGACCTATATATCAACCTATGTATCAATTAATGTTGCGAAATCATACTTGAACCTTATTGATAAACACTTTACGAATAAGAACACCCTCCGAAAATTTTTTAATAAGAACAATGTAAGAGTCAGCTATAGCTGTACGGAAAACATACGTTCCATAATAAATTCTAACAACAAGAAAATTACGTCACGTGCTTCAGCAGAAATTCCTCCGTGCAATTGCAGAATCAAAGAAAATTGTCCATTGAAAGAGAAGTGCAGAACATCATCCGTTATTTACCAATGCAAAGTTACGGCGCCGAATCAACCAACAAAATACTACATTGGGCTGACCGAAAAAGAGTTTAAACAATGATGTAATAGTCACAAGCAGTCCTTCAACTGTGAAAACGAAATCTATTAAAATAATACTACGTTACCAACGTACCTTTGGTGTTCAAAAGAGCAGAATTTGAAACCTTCCTTTGATTGGTCAATCATATAACGTGTCAAGGCATATTCAAACTTTACAAAAACGTGCCCATTGTGCTTGCAAGAGAAACTGGAAATTCTTAGTTGCGGAAATAAGACTGAATTGTTAAACAAATGAACCGAAATTGTTTCCAAATGTCGACATAGGAATAAATACACCCTCGCAAATTACAAATCAAAAGACTGACAATAGATAATGATTTTCTAATGCCCGTTTCCTGTTTTGTAGTTCCACCCTCAATGATTCTTTTGTTATCAATAGTCGCTTTTCAAAAGGTCAGGTTACACAATTATTTGTAAAACATCTTTGCAGAAAAATTTTTTCAAGTAATTATTTGTGTACAGCTGAAGATTGTGAAAGACATGAAACTGTAAAGTTAGAGTTTTTCTTACTCGTACATCTGATTACATGGTACTTAAATATCTTTTAAAGGGCTGGTTTTCAAATGGTTTTTTTAAAAAGGTGTCTGATGTATTCACGTGCAGAGTTCCTTGAGCACTTACCAAAGCAATGCATGTTTACTTAAAAACAACGGTGGGCAGATATTTGTGTAAATCCAAAATTCAGGCAGCAAAATGTTTTAGTCTTTATTGCCTGTGGGTGAAGGAAGTAATGGAAATCAATATTTCAATCAGAAAACAAACCATACCAAAAACCAGTTATTTTGAGAGACGTAAGCTAATTTAAATATTCGTTGGCATATTTGAAAGAAATTTGGTGTCTTTGGTCCAGTGCAGTGCCAGCAAAATAGCTATCGGACAAAATTAATGTTATTTAATAGCGATATTTGAAAATATCCAAGTAAAATTTTTGATTCAGTCTTCATAAAGATGAGATCCCAGATACGAACAAGTTACCCCAAGTGGAGCGGTTGTTTTTGCTTCTATAAAACTTATGCTTAGAACAGAAATCATCCAAACGCCTGAGACCAATAACATTTCAAACTTACCTTTGCACACCATTTCACAGTTTTGACAAATTATTTGTTTGAGCCATATTCTCAATTTATTTGATTACCATTATCCCTTCTATCTTGAGATATTTTGACGCTCACACAACAATCCATCCAAAGTGTGAAATAAATGAATTGAAAGAACGTGATGTGCAAGTGTGACCTTTGAAGGAAAAAAATTGAACATAAAAATTTGGCCGCAGTCAGTCTGAGATTGGAAATTCAAGTGTCATTAGGTCGCAAAAAATGTCAATTGCATGTAAAATCGGTAAAAGGAATTATTCTATTGCTGATAAAAACCTTTTAAAAAGCGTCTCGTTTTACCGATTTTTAAAAAACCCTGACCAATCTGTTTTATTCAGCCAATTTTTACTATTGAAAAAATCACAAACAAAGAAAGGAAGTGGAACTATTTAGATTAAAACCTATTTAAAACTTAACTCAAAATCAATATATTTCCTTGACGACAGTGAATCAATACCATTCCCATTAAAGCCATAAATAAGTTTCTAAACCAATTCTGTCAGCCACAAACACGTGTTGCCCATTTATTGAAAGAAAACTCACACTTGTTTTCAAGAAGCTAAAAACACATTTTGTGATTTTGTGAAACCCCAAAAAGTCAGAGCAGTCTAAAAATTGATGTTCTTAAAAATATTTAATATGAAAAGACATAATACTTTGCTTTGACATTAACTTGTGCCTGAAATATTTTGGAAACAAAACTAAATTTGAAAGAATTAGGCTTCTTCCCGCGTCTCTTGACAACTTTTTGAGGCAATTGTTGTGCCACTTGTGCAGGATCTTTACCACAAAGAACACTATTTACCTTATTTATCTGTTTTTTTTAAAGACATACTCATAAAACATGATTTTTTTTATAATCATCTAAAACGAGGTTAAGGGGACTAACCTTTTTCTTGATAGCCAACAATGAATTATCTTTCAAAGGATAGAAATACATTGCAGGTTACTCTTGTCTTAAAATAGTTTTTGCTTTTCTTTTCAAAAATACCTTTTACAGTTATAAAAATAAAGTCCTTTGTGTAGCAGCTGCTCTGTTGATTAAAGTGTAGGGAGCGTCAGGAAGTTATTTTTCATACGTTTCCCTTCGTAGGGTACTTAAAACAGGCTATACGAAACCAACAATTCCTGATCAGGTTGATGTTTGAATGATGTCAAAAAGACTGAGTGACATTTTCAGTAATGTAATATTGGGCAGAATCTGAATCAGTGGGTTGTTTTTATACGAAAAAGTAAAAAATATTCTTGTTGCCTTAAAACTGGTATACCTCGAGCAAATTAATAAAGAATAGGGAGCAGTTACATATTCTGGGTTATTATTTGGACAAATAACAATATTTGTTTAAGTTCCAAGTTCAAATCCCAATTTCCGACAAAATTCTTTCTTTTCAATTTTTTTATTGTTGTAATGACAACAAAAAAAACCCATTCCACTCAGTTCACTCTTCTTCATTCATAGTAGTACCAGAATCATTCTTCTATATGTTAACAGGCTTCTATTAGATCTGTTTGATGTCAATATCTTCTGATTGGTCAATATCTATTGTAATCTGGCTCCTTAAATGGTTATTTTTATTGGAATCAGTCTTTTTTGCCAACGCATAAATTGTTTTCCTTCTCATTTTAACTCTTTTCAGTTCAATATATTTGTATGCCAAAGCAGGTTTTTTCATTGAGTTTAGCTCTTTAACTTCATGTTTAAAGTAATCACTGTGCTGTTTTTCAAATTAATTCACTTGCTTTTGTAACCGACCTCCTGCTCCATTCGGTCAATATCCGATTATAGCCACATTCATATTTCCAAGCTTTTCTTTCTTTCTAGATTATAGAGAGTGATCTAGCAACAGAGCATGTGCACTTATACTGTGGGTAGACAAAGTTCAATACGTAGTTCTGCCAGCTCAGTGTTGGGCATCTCAGTTATAATTCCAATTTTTTTGTATTCAGCTGCCTGTGTGGAAGCAATTTTGATTATTGTTTATGGGACATATTTTTTACAGTAAGATACTTTGAAATAAGGCTTTTCATGAGCCCGGTGTGTTTTCTGAAATCTAGTTCTTCCCAGCTTGATATAAAACTGAAACAAAAACTAGCAATATCACTTGCCCAACATTTTGCACGTTACAGTACGACTTTGAATCATAGACCAGCAAATGGACTGACGAAAAGAGATTCCATTTCATTCAGATGTAATATTGAAAAAGGATCCTAGGTGTAAGCTGGATAGAGAAGCGGTGAAATAGCTAGATACGTGTAAAGATGTGGATGAAGGAATAGAACGGGTTATTGGCTACTAATAGCAGAGGCAAAACATTAAAATATACTAAACAAAAGAGACGTTTAGATAGCACTGTACCATCGACCAACAAAAAAGAATTAAAAAGCAAGAACAAGAGAGGGTGTATGCCTATGGGTGGAGTAACAATTTTGAAGAAAAGACAGTCGGTGGAATAAAGAGTGCCAGAGATTCTACAAGGAGGATGTTGGCAGTTCTTTAAGATAAGTTTGACACGAGGTGATATGGAACTTAACATTTCTTTTCGATGCAAATTTTCCCTTTAACACATTATCTCTTTACTGTCCTTACACTGCTTTTGGTTGGTAATTTAATTAGCTAGAACATCATGCTTTGCAATTCATTCTCTTTTGACATTTTGTTAGCTGGCCGTGTGAAAATGCTGTGCAGAACAAATTTGACGTTTCGTCAATTACTTGTATCACATAGCAGCATCAATATTTATCAGAAAATATGCTCATGATAGGTATACCTAACATATCTCGTCATGGACTCTATTCAAACTAGTGTGAATTTGAAGGCATAATTACCACGTATGTGACTATCTTCACCATTGGAACACCATTGTACTTCAGTATACCTGGCAGGCAATATCATTGGCTGAATGTCGCTGTAAGTAATGGATGGTCCACAGTGGTTTCTCATTGAAAATATTTTACAATTTTACAAAACAAATATTTTCACAATTTGACTATTGGATGTGAGTTTCTGCCCAATATGAAAAGAAGCCAATTTTAGTTTTTCGTACTTTTTTTCCCTTCAAGACTGATTTTATTACCACTGGTCCTAAAAATCAACTGCTCTTTTGCAGTATTACTTACATTGTCACGAGGACGCTAACTTCAGAAAAGCTCTTTTCATTCACCTCCCTTCTTTTCCCAGCACGAATTTAATAGTTTAACATTTTACTTTGTCCTCCAAAATAGAACAGGTCTATCGGATGAGGATTTCCTGTGTCGATCCAATTTATTACATCTTGACCGTAATTTACTGTTCGCTATTGAGAAAGCTATTGAGAGAATTAAAAACTGTACATAGATACCACGGCAGCATTGATTCACAGTTTGGTGGAGTTGGCTACTTAACTTTGTGAAGGGACAAAAGCTGATATATTGTGGACATCTGAAGAGACACAAATCCTTAGGACGTACGACGTTTGAAGGAATGATTCCAGAAAAAGGGAGGTGAAGAGGAAGACCAAAATAAAGACGGATAAAAGTAATCAAAATACTCTTTTGTGTCAGTAGGTGCAGCTGGTAGAAAAGCACAGGACAAATGGCATTTGAGATGCTACAGTCTGATAGGATAAGCAAAAAGAAGGAGGAAATTTTTTTTAAGACCACATAACCATCTAACTTGTGGTAACCATTTACAAACCGTATACTCTTTTAATTTGTTCGAAATATTAAAAAAGCCTGACCATTTGCTGTTACTTGCCCTGGAGATGGCCTTCACTAACACTAACAGATAGATTAGTTATAGTAACAATTAAGAGGTGGGAGGAAAAACAAGCTACTAGTCTTTTAAACCATGATGTATATATACATATATATATTGATCTTACCACTCAGAACACAGTAGCCCTCCTGTCCTTTTCCAAAAATCTACCTTGACTTTTTACCAGCTTTTCTTTTGAATTTTTTTTCTTGCTTTGCTAGCCAAAGGTGAATTTGAGCTGCAAAAAACGATAACTGATACAACAGAAACCTTTTACAATTTTTTATTGACTGTTTGTTTTAGATTTTAGACTTCCTTAAATTTGGTATTGTCTCCTCTATTCTAAATTTAGGCTTTCAAACTGTTTTTCCTTTTACGGCATGCACTTTATCTGTGTTCCCGTAAATTTTGCTGCATGTTTTGTGTAAATAGCCTTTTTTTTTTCTTTTTTTTTTAGTTTTAACGTCATTTTCCCCCAGCAATTGGGTCTCAGACGGTGCCCTTCAGAGGGACTTTGATTTGGCAGTGAGGAATTTCTTGGCCAGATGCCCTTCCTGACGCCAACCAATGGCTTTTTTTTCTTTGTAAAGTTCCAAATTCTCCTCGACAGCTCGGAGAATCGAACCCGGAACTCTTGGTTACAATGCAGTTGCACTAACCATCAAGCCACGGCTCCTGTTGATAGGCTATCTATCTAGCATTCTGTTAATTCTAAATTATGTTTTGGTATAAGTCATACTAATACCAAATTTTTCTCAACATTTATTTGGTAATGACTCTGCAAGCATGCAACTCTAAACTATAATATCGTTTTTTTCCGAAAAAAATAAATAATTAGGAAAGTTGTAGTTTTTGACATTTGTAGATAGTTTGACTATCACTGTAACCACAATCGTAGAAATTTGTGAAGGGCATTTGGAACATTTCAAAAGAAATTTCAAGGGCAAATCTTCCATGAGCTTTTTAATTGACAAAAACAAAACAATAACTGCCGTTAATCACATAGATACACCCTTTGAAATGCTGTCAACAGAGAGAGACATCTATGGAGATTTAATAATCACATTAAGAGGCAGAAGAGCACGTTTATATAAAAGTCTTTGATTTGAACTATTTCAAAAGGTTTTTAACCATTCTACAATCAAATCTTTTTAAACTCTTTTTTCAAAATTCAATTTTCGGTCTTTCTTTGGGCATCTCGAGTCAAATTGAGATAAATACAAGGTTTTTACTGCTAAACATTTAATCGCAATGAACACCATTTTAGCAAAATAAAATAAGTCCAGCTGGTATTTTTATATCAAGCTCCAGCCATTTCACCCTTTGGGAAAGATCCTCTGAATTATCTTGTCTCTTGACAGCTAAAAATGCTATTGTGTAATACGAATGCTTTTCTTAAACACAGCAAGGAATCATCTTCAAGCTCGAAAAAAATTCGCTCTACAGCATTATCTTCTACGTCACCAGGTTCTGTCTCAATGGCTCTAAATTATTTTTACACTTGTCTCCCTTGGCTCCCTTTCTTCTTTGTTGCCAATGCATTACAGTCGCAAGCTAGGCTTTGAACAAGGGAAATTTTGTTGTTTTTACATTGTGGTGGTATTCTGTTGTTATCATTTCTGACCCGGAAAGCGTGTAAAGTTTTCGAAGCTTCTTAACCAGCAATATACTGTGATTAATATTTCTTGCATGAGCTATCAATTCTCACTTCATTTCTACTCATTCTTCTCTAGAACTAACTCTACGAAAATCTGGGTTACAAGGAAGAGGTTAAATCTCCAGGGCTCTAAAAAAGTTCCGACGTCAAAGACATCCAGGACTGTATCAAAGTCTCTTATAACTGAATAATTGGTCATTTGACTGCTTTAAAAGATACTGATAATTCTGTTAGCGAATTAGAAAATAAACCTACTGTCTACTAAAACACACAATAACATCTATAAGCAACAAGGTAATTGTATTAGACTCCTAGGAACTTTGTCTGGATTTTAATCTAAACACTATTTAGGCTCACCATTCATCGATGTGTTGTAGAGTGTCTGAAAAGTGTTTTCCTCACTTTTTTCAAACATCACCTTGTACATGGTCAGTGTAGTTGAAAGATTAATGTTAATCTTTAAAGAGACCACCTCCAAATCAATTATCACTTAACTCCATCAATCCAAGCAAATGTTCTATTTGCTGTGAACAGGTGATGTTTAACATTTTTCATATTGCCTTTATCCTCAGTCTTAACTTTGTTGAACTGTCATGTCAGAATTGGAAGCCATTATGTATCCTCAATGTTTAAAAGAACTAAAAAATTCTGAGCTTGACAAGCTGGTATACATTGTTGTCAATGATTGAACGTTTCATGTTTTTTTGTTTGCGGTTTAAAATTTCGTTCACCTAACAAATTACACAGAGACAATTAAAACCATGATAAATTCTGGACTTGATCTACTCTCTATTCGTTCTTTTTATATGAGGTATACGTCTGGCATTCTCTAGGTCTTTATTGTCCTAAAAGCCTTGTAAAGATTGCCTTCTTCATACTTTGATTAATTTTTCTGCGAGAATTGGTAACCTGATCCACAAATCACTGAACACCTACCATGGCTGGTGGTCGATTATGTGACATTTATTTAAATTACAACAGTTTAATGAAGATGATATCTTAAGATAAAAGCATGAAGAAGGAAGCGATCTACCAATAGCCTTTTCTGTACAACTACCTGTTTTTATACGTTGTTACTAATCAATGGTATCTCATTTGACACAGTGTTGTGTTGCCATGCATTTACATCATTTTCGAGACTGTCTTTGCACAGACCAGCATGCATTTTGGTAGGAACAAATTTTGGTTACATCAGCATGACAAAAAAGCCTGTGAAAACAATCTAATGTTCATCTAGATCACTGGTCCTGAGCCTATCACAGCCCTTCTTCTCTGGAAGGTGAAACACTGACACCAAGGCGCTCTGTGAGGTACTTTTTAGAATATCCTGCAACGATACAAACATTTGGAAATAAAATTGACTCTTGAAAATGTCCACCCAATACTCAGTCTAGAAGGCTTGTGAAGTGGGGTTGACATTACGGCTGTTGAAATAGTAGAGGCAATTAGTGAAGGTGTTCAGAGCATGCTTACGGATGATTCCCCGATAGTCAACCCATTACTGGTGTAAAATTACGTAAGGACCCTTTTACTTTAAGCAAAAATTAACCTATTCTGACCACTGGACGGCTGAGGTTTTTAAGGTGTTAAACTACTTGCATGAAGATCAAGACTTGCTTCCATGAAGCCACAGGCGTTTACCCACTTTTCACAGCTCGTGCTTAGACAAAGGCCTGTCAGATGAAAGCGTCTCAAATGTGGTATCAGAATACATATTCTTCGGCTGGCCTTTTACCGATCTTGACATTATATACAATTGCATAATGATGGAGAATTTGGGACAAATGTTTCCTCAGTTTACCAATCTGAAGTCTTACTCCTGGAATTAGAGAGTAAGAGCATTAGTTCAATATTTGATATTTGAAAACTTGTAGTTGTCCTAATAATTGGGATTTACCATGGGATTCACGAGAACTTTTGTAGGCCTGCCGAAAAGATATCCCAAGGTTTCCACTGTCCACGCGACCTTGAGTTTGTTTTTGAGGAGAAGCATCTATTTAAACAATAGGTAAAGTAACTAATACCACCATCTCTCCAGAATCTGGAAGTAGTAAATTATCTCAAGAATCATGGAGCGAGGATTGCTTCATCTCTTTAGGACTTCAGGCAGAGGTGTGAAATAGCTTTGGGAAGCTTCTAGAAACTGACCAAAATTTTGAAATCAAGCACAATTTCAATAAAGCTGAAACCCAAGACTATTCAACTGTTTGACACTATCTATATTCCTGTATAGTGCAGAGTCTTGGACACTCTCCAAAATAACCCAAAATCAACTGAATTCATTTGCCACAAGCTGCCGTAAAATAATTTTGAGATTAAAAGAACTTACCGTATCATCGATAAAAATCTCATGACAGTCACTGATAGAATAAACCTGACAATGTAGTTATAGCAAAAAGTTATGCACTCTTGGTCACTGGCTGCGAAGACAAGTAGCATCTATCATCTATATCTATACCTTGTACGCAACAATGGTAAGTCAAGAATTTCAGGTCACTAAGAGCCTTCGTGCGAAATATGAAGTAATACACTGAACCGAGAATACAAAACAAGTATCACTGTATGTTGACAAAAGACTGGTGGAGACGTATAATTGAGGACTTCGAATATCGGGCTTGAAGGTAGATAAGGAAAGATAATTTAACAAACCACCTTCTTCAAGTTAGTTTTCAAAATAAGATGTATTAGGCAAGGTATGATTAAACTCAACCCCATCCCCCCTATTTTCACTCCCCAATGACATTTTCACGATTTGTCTTAAATACTATTTCTACAAATATGTTCATGTAAGGTAAATGGCTTAAAAACCATCAGCAACAGTGGGAATATTTTCGTAATTTTTAAAAAGTCAAAAAGCGGTTTATGGCAAAAATTGGGACTTATCCCTATCTGTTGTTCACCGTAGGGTAGATATTATTGAATTTCCTGCCACAAAGCAATTTCTCTTACCTCCAACCGGTTAGGTTTTTTTTCATTTTATTTCGAATAAAAGGCTTTTTGATCAGGACCGTTGTTCTTGCTCAGTAGTTCAAGGGGGAAACACAAGAAAAATGAAATAATTTCCTGAGATAGCGTACAAATTGACATCCTGTGCTTCCAGTTTATCTCTAGAAAATACGGTGTTGCTTTCATTTGGTCATGATGTAATTACGGCCAGAATGGTATGATGGCTGGCTTCACTCAGGAAAGATTACTTCTTTGCTAACAAGTGACAACATCCCTCCAAAACTAACTCCAGGAGCTCAGGATCTCGTTGAGTATGGTACATAACAAAGCATGCTGGATGAAATTCGATTCTAACCTTGTTAGTTGTCAAACAGAATAAAATAATCGAAGGGTTAAAATACAATGCGTGCTATCAACCAAAACACAAGTTTTCTTCAACAAAACAAAATATTGATGTAATTTTACTATTGTGCGACAACAGTCTGAAACAGCACAACAATGGACACATCTGAAATGGATGACTTATCATCGTGGGATAATATAAGCAATGCTTATCTAGAAAGGTCTAACTCTAGCAAAGAAAATGAAATGGCTACTCTAGACGAAATCAACAGTATTGCCAGACAAGCAAGACACTTCAGAAATAAGGTAATTTACAAGTATATGTTGAAGTATCGGTTAAGTGTAATATCCTTCTACTTCTTCAAATGTTCAGAGAAGTGGAATACTATTTGTAAATATAGCTTACATACATCATCAATGTAAACAACCTGCTTATAAAAACGTACATGGAAAATATGTCAAGTTACCTATTTTTTCTAAATCGTAACTCTTTAAACCAAACAAATTTCACATCATAAATTTACGAGCTCAAAGAGTTATACTTATTCTCGCTTTGTTGCCAAGGTATCATATGGATTTTTATTGTTAGGTAACGACATAATGCAGAAAAACAAAACCTGATAAAATTGAATAAAATCGAGGAAATAACCATACACCGTTTGAAGTTACAAAATCCAAAGAACACAAAGCCACAATAATTTCTAATTTGAAAGATGAAGGACTGAGACTTTTATGTTCTGTTGTATTGTGTCAAATAAATAGCATTCAAGGTTGCATAACGTTTAAGGCGTTTATTTAATAGTATTTAATGGAATAAAGGATAACCAACACTTTGAAGAAAGAAGCCATAAATATGAGCTATAGGGCTTAATAATCACACACAAAAAAGATATTAAACAGATTAGTTTCTATGCAGTAAGAGTGTTGATACCACCATTATCATTGCTACAATTATTGTTTATTATTATTATCATTAACGTTTTACTGTATAGAAATTGTATGCAGAAAATTACAGTAACCCCTTTTTTGTAGAATATTTACCCTTATATTTACAAATACTATTATTTCACATGACTTTAATTGATAACCTTCACTAAAATTTGCTAATGTTGTTTTCTTAAGCTTTGTCGATGTTCGAGTTATTATTATTTTTATTATTATTATTATTAATATTATTATTATTATTATCGTCATTACTGTAATACGAAGTAGTAGTAATAGTAATAGTAATAGTAATAGTAATAGTAATAGTAATAGTAATAGTAATAGTAATAGTAATAGTAATAGTAATAGTAATAGTAATAGTAATAGTAATAGTAATAGTAATAGTAATAGTAATAGTAATAGTAATAGTAATAGTAATAGTAATAGTAATAGTATAGTAATAGTAATAGTAATAAGTAATAGTAATAGTAATAGTAATAGTAATAGTAATAGTAATAGAAATAGTAATAGTAATAGTAATAGTAATAGTAATACTAATAGTAATACTAATACTAATAGTAATAGTAATAGTAGTAGATCATAATGAGGATTTTTTTCTTTGAGCAGTGGCGTGAAGACCTTGTTTGTAGTCGACCAGGATTTATTACTGCATTTGAGCGTATATCTGTTTTCAGTTACATATTTAGTATTATTTTTTTTATGAAGTTCAAATTAGATTGAGCTATGTTTTGTTTAGTTGTTTTATGGATTTTTTAAAATCTAGCCGTCTTTTCATGTTTTGTAGTTTGAGATGTAAAAAGAGTATCTCACAAATGACCCTGTTATAAAGTGGATACAGAAGTAGGCCTGAACTAAGGCTTTATCAAACACAAAACCAGAGTAGTAAATATATAGACCTAAGAAAAATAAAAGAATAAATCAAGTACTGTAAAGTCAAATAAACACAACATTTTCATGACATTCTCCCTCAGTAAGGAGTTCCTTAGTTATGTTTGGTTCTGTAAAGTCAAATAAACACAACATTTTCATGACATTCTCCCTCAGTTGGGAGTTCCTTAGTTTTGTTAAATTTAGTCAAACTCATATCTTTGAGGCTTTCGTCCGGTACGTGTTGATCGCCGTAAAACATTTTCCGTTTGTGATGGTTGCTCAGATGTCACTTCTGTGGTATATTGGTTTTGGATGTCTACGGCTTCTTCAGTCACGCTCTACATTACATTTGGGTCTGGATCATTCAATCTGCTCAAGGCACTCTCACTTACAGTTGTTGCTTTATCTAAGTTTTCGTTTGATCTGTTCAAGTGAGCTTCTTCTGTATCCTTTGGACAAGGCGCATGGTCGGAAAGCGACACTGTGGACTCTCTACCATCTATGTGGTGAACATGGGCATATGTTGGGTTGACATGAGTGAGCTCAACCTCTTCCACTAAATCGTCATTTTTGCTGGAACGTACAAATTTGCGGAGGTAAACAGCGCCTGGAGATAACCAAGAAGGAAGTGAGGTGCCATCACTGGATTTTCGCTGGAAGTTGAAAAACTGCTCGAGTGGAGTTGTATTGGTAGCAGTTGACAGCAAAGAACGAATTGAATGTAGAACATCTTCTAATACCTTCTCCCATTGAGTGATAGGTAACTTGTTGGATGCTAAGGCCAATTGAACTGCTCTCCATTATATTATTCCACTTGGCCATTTACGATAGGGTGGTATGGTGTACTGTGGCTGGTTGCTACCCCCCCCCCTGCTGGTAAGGTAGCTGCAAAGATTTTCGGACATAAAGGATTTGCCTCTGTCAGAATGTATGCAGCCTGGCATGCTACATAGGGAGAAAAGTGAGTCTAAACACTTGATGACGGTAGATGTAGACATGTCTGGACATGATATTGCAAAAGAGAATCGTGAGTACTCATCAATAACCATAGCAAATACTTGTTATGCGTGGTGGATGGTAAGGGCCCTTTAAAGTCCATACTCAATCGTTCCATTGGTTTGGTTGCTTTTATAAGAGAACCATCAGAGCGTTTATAGAATTGTAGTTTCAGTTCAGCAGAAATTTTATAGTTTTCACAGGTGCGTTTGACATCCTTGGTTGAGAATGGTAAATTCTTTATTTTAACAAAATGTAACAGAGGGGTAACACCAGGATGACAAAGTTGAGTATGAATGTCATCTAGATTACTGGAGATAGTGAGACAGTGAGCACGTGTAAAGGAGTCTGCAACAACATTGCTTTTCCCTTTTTGGTATTTGATAGTGTAAGAAAACTCAGCAAGCTCCATTTGCCAAGTTTGGATTTTACTGTTCTTAATCTGAACATCTCTCATAAACTGTTTATTCTCTACTGTGCGCAAAGGAGACTTTCTGCTATCATAATCTTGGTTCGCTTTTGATTGTCAAACATATATGAAACAGAGCGTTGGTCAGTTATTAAGGTAAATGGTTTTCGTGATATTAAGTGGCTCCACTTTTGGACAGCTTCAATTATGGACAGTGCTTCCTTTTCAAGAGCTGGGTACCATCGTTTGCTCTTTGATAATGTTTTTGACATGAATGCTACTGGCCGACCATTTTGGTTCAGTGAAGCAGATATCGCTACATCGGAAGCATTACACTCTACCACAAAAGATGTGTCTTCATCTATGGGTGGTAAAACAACTTCTGCAAGCTCCATCGTGTTGGTTTGAAAGGAATTAAGTGCAAGATCACTCAGTGGGAAGGTTTCAGCTTCAGCTAATGGTCGAATGTTGTCTGAAAGGTGTGTTATCCATTTGGCATAATATGTAAACATTCCCAGAGTCCTGCGAATAGAAGCAGCATTGGATGGTGGCGGGAAATCTAATTATGGCTGTAATCGTTTTGGATCTGGTTTGATACTGTTATAACTGATACGGTACACAAGAATATCAATTACCGAAGAAGAGTGTACAGTTTTAGAGTTATTCAAAGTTATGTTTTTTTGGCAATCATTTTATGAAAAGCAGTGTCGTTTCTCTGAAGGTCAGCTTCATCCACTCCTCCAATGGTGACATGATCAAGGTAAGGGAAGGTATCATTTAAACCTTCCCCTTTGACTAAATCGTCCATTGTCCTTTGAAAACAGGGGACACCATTGGTTAAGCCAAATGGGACAACGACAAATTCATATAAATCAACGAGACATTCGAATGCTGTATACTTCCTTTCAGATTCTTGTAACGGGATCTGGTGGTAGGCGATCTTTAGATCGTATGTAGAGAAATACTCGTACTAAGAAAGTTTGTTGACCATTTGTTCATCTTAACAATTGATTGTCTGTGAATAGTCTATAAATTATCTCTTGCAATGTCTGGTAAGTTCATCTTTAGCAACTAAGACTTGAGCTCTCCACGAAGAATCACTCCTCTAAATTTTCCAGCTTTAAGGAGAGCTTGAACGTCCTGTTCAATGAAAGCTCGATCATCTTTGTTGAACGATCTCGACTTTTTTGCGATCGATTTGATATCTTCTGGCAGAATTTTGAAGAGTGAAGGCGGTTTAACATCGGCAAGCTTGGCAAAGGTACTTGTCAATTCAGACATTACAGGTATGTTACTTTTGGGCAGTGGTGAGACAAGTAAGTCAGGTTTCGGACCACCAAATTGGAACGTTAAGTTTTGATGTTATTTCTGGAAATAATACCCCAAAATCGTATCACTACATAGATTCTGGAGAATGTCTACTTTAACGTTCTCATAAGTCTGTTCATTCAAAGAAAGTGTAAACTAACAACTCCTGATAACTGTTGATTCCATTGATGTTAGTGCAAAAGAAACAGTTTTGTTAGATGGTGATTGTGGAATTTGAAGTCTGTTAAAAGCGCCTTCGATGATAAAACTGCCAGAGCTGCAGGAATCAATCAATGCCTCCAGAGTTTGGTTATTCACAATTACAGGTACTGATGCATGACGGAGATTTGGTGGACAGACTTTCAAGGTAGCACAAAGTGTTGGTGATGAGTGAATGGTAGATAAGTTAGATTTATTGGATTTCTCAAAGATGCAGAACTAAGATATGCAGGAAAAGTACAACATTGAAGTAACCAACAAGTTCAACATGTTGGAAAGTGTGGTAACAGAAGACATGAAAAGTAAAGTGGAGGCCCATTGGGATCATTTCAAAAGCGTCCTCACTGACGCAGCAGAGGCAGTCCTTCCAGTAAAAGGTTATAGAAGGCAAAAAGGCTGGATGAATGATGATATTCTTGCAGTAATGGAACAGAGACGATTAAGTAAGGGCACTAGCGAATACAAAAGTATTGAACCAGCAAGTGAAGTGTGAGTGTATCAAAGTCAAGAAGAAATGGATAGAGGAAAAATGTGCGGACGTATTTTTCCTCTAAACTTTCCAATTTAATCATTCGGACTATATGCAACACCATCTGTCCAAACTGACCATGGACACACCCTAACATATTATTGTTTTAATAAAGTAATAAGGCCAATGCCAATTACCTTGATTTATGGGGTTTGTAAATCTACGTGCTTGAATACAAACTAAAAAAGTCTCAATTATTATTATTCTAATCATCATTATTTTCATTCTCATTCTCATCATATTATGTAGAAGTAGTAGTGGTAGCAACAAGAGCAGCAGGAGTAGCAGTAGTAGTAGCAGTGGTAGTAGTGGTAGTAGTAGTAGTAGTAGTAGTAGTAGTAGTAGTAGAATAAGAATAAGAATAAGGAGTACCAGTAGTAGTTTTTTCAACTTAGTACTTCCAAAAATATGCTCTATTCTATATGGTTAATAATCCTTGGTTGCAGCTAAATTGACCGATGTTTTAACAGTGCTATCTCATGACTACCTTAACGGATGAGACAATCCCTGTGTACGCAAGTTCTACTTTCTGTATAACCTGCAGTGTACTATTAATTATGATTTTTTCGACAACATATCATTATTATTAACATGTATTGATTTTTTTAAAATTTGTGGTATGCTTACAGTTCAAGGTCTCTCTAAGATATTTCTAATTTTATTGATAAGGGTATAACGTTATATTTATATATCTGATTTGATTCTATCACCCAGAAACCTGAGGAAATGTACTGTGAGGTTTGTGTATGTTTTGCATGTTATGGATCTTTAACGATGAGGATTGTTGTGCATGTGTAATTACAAATAACACGTAATATCGAATGCTGGTTTCATTTACAAGGTATCTTTTTAGGGGTTTGCTTTTTCTTATTGTTATTCATCAATTTCTCTTTGCTGAACTTTTTTCGTTGTCAATCACCAGTCTACCATGCAAATCTCATGCCAGCTAGTTATTTACTTACGTGCTGTTTTTCTTCAGGCTGTTAAACCTTAAGAGTAGATAACAACGTGTTAACAAACTTTTCAATGGTGCTATCTTTTGGGCCCTTAAAAGAAAAATTGTAACATTAATGCTGTAACAAAGAATAGTAACTGTGCAGCTTTTAAGTGTGATTTTTACTCCATCTTCTTTCCCTCTGTTTGTTAAAGCTTTCTGAAATTGCCCCTAGAGTTCCTATTATTCAAGGAACAACCTTTACATTAGATATAGAAGGTTTACGTTATCATGAGTAGTAGTAATAAGTAGTAAGCTGTTTTCGAGCTACTTTTCGAGAGATATACTGTTGATATTATCAACGGGATATCTTTCGCTCTTTAAGTGCTGGAGAAGGAAAAATAATAAACACAAAATAAGTATAGGGTCACTCTTCAAACCAATTGCACGAAGTCGATTCTTTTGGGCTGATTATGAGAGAGGTATCTCTCGAAGCAAAGCTCAGAAAAAGCTTACAAGTCAAGACATGGTAAAACATTCTATATCGATGCCTTTTACTGAGTTAACGAAGTCAATAATATTTAAGATTAACTTTAACCTATTTAATGCTACACCAAATGGGGCTTATTAAATTTCTCTATTCTTTACTTTTAGTCCTTTACTTTTATCTAAAGAAATTTCGACTATCCATAACTAATTAGCGAAGATATGAGATAATAGTGCACTATTTTTTCTTACAACTATAGAATTTTTTCACCTCAGTTTCAACAAATTCTAAGCAAGTAAAAAAAATCAGACATGAACCATTTCACAAGCTATTTTTTATACTTGTTGCAAAATGTGATGGAACACGACATTTCCAACTTGGTTTTTTCCAATAGTCTAACTACTTTTGATGCCAAACACTTTCAATAATCCCCAAAGTTCTCTTTCATCCTTTTATTTAATGTGTATGAAGCAAATTATACTTTAATATCCTAATAAAAATCAGTTTCATTTGGTCGAACGCTTTTTCGTTGGCACTCGACTTGACCAAAATGCCAGAATGGAATAGTACAAGTGAAGCGGTACTTTATCAGCAAGGAAAACAAAAACAGAATTCCAGGCAGCTAGCAACCTTTTGTAACTGGGTATGTAAGTCAATTGACGACTATATAAGAGTTTCATATTATTGTGTTTTTCACTCGCTGAATCCATCTTTCGAAGACTCTACAGAATAGATACGCGAAACACACGTAGGTAGAATTCCAAACTTTTTTATTTACCGGAACTGCAGGTACAAAGCATAAACAATCACTGGGAGTCAAGTAGAGTTGCATGAAGTAGATGACAGTCGTAACTGGTGTTGATACTGATCCTCAATAAATAAAACTCTGACTGCCCTTATATACTATAATTAAGGGAATTTCAAGACATAGAACTTACTAGAACAATCTCAATATTTCTACAGAAACCTAGATTTCCTTCTAGAATATTCTAGTCTTTTCTATACATTTCTACAAGAGTCCAGTATAATAATAGTTCTGGAATTTTTCACAATGTTCCAACCATTTCTAGAAACTTCTACAAATTTCTATTATGCTGCATGATATTCCAAAACGTCTACTAGTTTCTATTATGTTCCATGACATTTCAGAAACTTCCAGAAATTTCTGGAAAGTTCTATACTACACAGAGTAAACTCTGCAACACATATTGTATGTAGTTGTTGAATCAAAAATGAAAAATAGAAAATTGTTATTATTATTATTATTATTATTACATTTATTGTTATTGCTTATATATTCTCTAAAGAATATCTCCTAGTAAACTAATCCTTCCCCAAGTCAACAAGGAGACCTCGAATGAAAGTAGTTTCCGTAGTATCCCAACCATCTTTAGAAGAGTAACTCCTGAAATATAACAACTTAAATATTTCCTCCTTGTTTCTTCTGAACTTTAACGCGTCTATTTTTAGACCCAATATTAGAAATTACAACGTTTTCGGTAGCAGATGCATATCCTGCTGTTCATCCTTTATAATTATGCATAACAACAGCAGCTCCCTTTTCTTTTGGAGTTGGTTTTTTTAAATTACTGGCGTTCTTTTATCACTTTTGAAAGTTCTGTAATAGCCAGGGGCCGCTAACACAATCTTTCTATATCGCTTCCCAGATGAGTATACAAGCAAAACGTTGACCCTATTATGAAGACGTTATGAAGCGCTTGATTACGTTATTGTTAAGCAACGTTCGACTGTTCAATTTTTGTGGTTGCTGACACCTTTTGACATTTTTCTGCTCTTCCACCCTTTTAACTTCTCTTATAAGCCAGTTAAAATAGATAGGGAGACATTACTTTTATCACAAAAGTAAGATGACAGGTAATTATTAAATTTCATTATGGTTATCATGTAATCTCAAATATGTTTCTTTAGAAAGTTCTTTAGTTCCTTTTATCCTTAAAAACCGCAACAAGAACTCACCAAGAATCTCAAAGTCCCCTGCCCTCTTACATATCTAAAAAGTCGAAGCTTTTTTCAATATCCTCACTGTTCCAAGCGCTCTCTAAATAATTCTCATTGCTCCCTTCACATCTAATCTCTCCCTGTGTCTTGCAAATGGGTCACTTATTATTATTTTTATTAATATAAGTTTTAGTTTTTACAAATATTAATATGATCTATATCCAAGACCAAAGAAAGCTGTAAAAGTCAATTTTTAAGCATATTGAGAAGCAGTAACAATTTAAAGAGGTCCATTTAAGTACGAAAATAAGAACTACATGGATTTTTTTATATGTGCTGTGTTTGACGTTATGCTAAAGAAGAAGCACTAGGGAGCTAAAAAATACAATTAAGAGCAATTGACCAAACTGGATCCATTTTTGTGCACTCATATTTTTCACTTTTCTTTATTCTACAATGATGTTTTGTAGTTTGAACTTTCGATGGTGCATTAAAGTATTTAGATACTTGTCAGACACACGCAATTTTGGAACATCTTTGGAAGGACAGAATTAGCACCATATTTTTTCATTAAGGAGATTAGAATTAAAGTTTAGAATAAAATAATGATCTGATTACAGGCCCCGTGGTATGTTAAAATTTATTGAGGTTGAGGTTTTAAAAAAATCTGACATTAAGTACCTCCCAATGAGTATTATTACAGAGGATAAGCTATAAAAATCAATAATTGATTTTCGTCAATATAATAAAGACACGACAATTCATCTTGTCAACAATACAAATACTAAGACTTTCTTTTACCTCCTCTGTGGTTTAGAGATGGAACAAGTTATGAAAAACGTCTTGTTTCATTAAATGAATACTAAGGCCTACTACTCGTAGTAGTTGAGAATATCAAGTTCAAAAGTGATGAACTGTAACTCATACCTTTGGATTGTTTGAGAAAATGTTTAATGGCTGAGGATGTCTCACTCTTCATTGCCAAAGATAGTCTGAATTTTCTTATTCCCCTAATTTCCAATCATCCTAAGCCATTCTACCTTGGAGAATGCTTCTGTAAAACAAAGAAGTTACACACACACACAATGAATAAACCCTCAATCACAATGTCAAAATTAGTATGGAGATACGTATAGCAATAGAAAATACAGCAGAGGAAACGAGCAATAAAATTCAATACCCTAAATCATTGACGATATCATTAGAGTGGTTTGCTTCGAATACATCCACCATTTTAACCAGAGATCACAAGAAACTGCATCAGACTCTTGTGAAAAAGAATCATAAAGAAGAACAGAATTGTGTGACTACTATCTGAGACTAAAGAATATGATAATGAAATTTTAATTGTAGTGTTATCAATCAATTTTACATGCATTTCCAATAAAGGACGAAAGAAAGCCAGCAGCTCAGATAAAGGAGACACCATTTTGTGAAGGGGAAACGTAGGAGACCACCTTTTAGTATTGTCAGCAATGAAACGAATGGTCTGGTACAGAATAGTGTGGATAAACAATAAGTTGAATAAAGGAGTTCCGTAAGTAAGCTGGAAGTCAAATACATAATATTTCAGTAAATATAGAAGACACTCGGTTTTCTACCACTTTACTTACGTTTGCTGCAAAACCTAGGAAGCGAGAACTTACATTTTTGTAAGTTAAGAGTTAACTGCCACGTATCAGGGTATTCCGTCACAGAATTAATCTAGATGTTAAAAAAGTAATTTAAAACTTTTTATCATGGCATTCAGTTTCACCCTGAAAAATGACTACTTCTACCATTGTTATTATCATAATATAGCAACAAAAATAATAATAATGATAATTATTTTTATTATTATTTTTATTACTCAAAGTGCTACTAGCGCTACGACTACCACTGTCCCTATTTTAGCTGCTTCTACTCATAAAAACGTGTAACAATGAAAGAAGACGTAAAACATAATGGAAGACTTTAAAGAAAATAAAGAGCTTATGCTCTTAAATATCTAAAATATCTAAAAATGAGGAAATACTGTATGAAGAGAAGGAAATACAAAGAGGATGAAAGGAGTATTTTGAAACACTGATGAATGTAGAGAATGCAAGAGAACCTGTTGTGCTCTGCAATCCAACAGAAGGTCCTGTATCATCTCTTACAGAGGAGGCAGTTAGAGGAGCCTTAGAAAGAATGAAAAATGGAAAAGCCAGTGGGCTATCAGAAGTGACAGTAGAGATGATAAAAGCACTAGGAGAGGATGGAGTGACATGGATGACGGATCTGTGCAATAAAATCATGAATGAGGAAAGGATTCCAGAAGATTGGAGAAATAGTTATATTGTCCCTATCTTCAAACAGAAGGGAGACAACATGGAATGTGGGAACTACAAAGAGATAAAGTTAATATAGGATGCAATGAAAGTTATGGAAAGGATCATCGAACAGAGACTTAGAGATATCATAGATAGTGATGAAATGCAGTACGGCTTTATGAAAGGAAAAGGCACGACTGATGCAATTTTAATAATGAGACAACTACAGGAGAATAAACTGGAGGGAAACCAAACACTCTACTGTGGATTTATAAATCTGGAGAAAGCCTACGATCGTGTGCGGAAGAAGGGAGTACCAGAGAAGATGGTAAAGGTGATACAGGAAATATACGAAGGAGCAAGAACCTCAACCAGATCAGAAGAGGGACAGTCAGAGGCTTTTGAGTTCAAGGTAGGACTGCATCAGGGTTCTCCACTGAGCCCATTTCTGTTTGTCACTGTAATGGATGTGGTGACAAATGGGCTGGGAAACGAAGAAGCTTGGGAACTTCTCTTTGATGACGATATAGTTGTCACTGGTGACACTGAAGCAGATCTGCAGGATAGAATTGTAATGTGGCAAAGAACATTTGAGGTGCAAGGAATGAAAGTAAACGCAAAGAAGACGGAGGTGATGGGATGCTGCAAAGAAGAAGGAAGAATACTGGATAGGAGAGATGCCAGTGAGGACCACCTGAAACAAGTGAAAAGTTTCAAAGACTAAGGATCGACCATGGAAGAGACTGGGGGTTGTGAAAGAGAAGTAAAGAAAGGAATAAAAGCTGGTTGGAATAAGTGGAGAGAAGTGAAGGGCGTAGTCTGCGATAAAAGAATTCCCGGCGGGTGAAAGTAAAGGTATATAGAACGATGATCAGACCAGTGCTGGTATACGGAGGGGAAACCTGGGCCCTTAGACAAAAGGAGGAGCTAATGCTTATGCGGACGGAAATGAGGATGCTGAGGTGGATTCTTGGAGTGTCGTTTTGGGAGAGATGCACAAACGAGGAAGTTGGAAAGTGGCAAGAATAACATGGATTAGCAACAAGTCGAAGGAAGCAAAGTTGAGGTGGTTTGGGCATGTAGCAAGAAGAGATGAAAGTTATGCAGTCCAGAGGGTACGGCGAGAACCAGTTAGAAGAAGGCGATCGGTCAGAAGGCAGAGGCTGAGGTGGAGGGACATCCTGAAGTGGGACACGGAGAGCAGAGGACTGAGGGAAGGAGATGCAAAAGACAGAGCTCGTTGGCGCCAACAACTACGTGCTACTGACCCCTGACGACAGGGAAAACAGCAAATGGAAGAAGAAGAAGATCTTAAATATTATAGATCTACCAACAGATGGTTGTATGTCAGTGGGTTGTATGAGATGGCACATAACGACTTCTTTATTGACACTGGATGATGAACACAGCTTGTCCAGTTCTCTGCATCATATATCAGGATTTGAAATATGAGATACCAAAGCAATTACCTCTTCGATTTAGTTTATTAAAGTTACTTTGAATGTAAACAGACTCGTTGCCTTTCAAAAATTGTGCTGTCATTTACTGATATTCTAGGCTCGTGAATGGTTACCTATTTCCAATCTCAGTCGTTTTATTTCAGAAGATGCTGTTGTCTCATTAGTAGTAGACTACATTCTAGACGAACGTGTTAGCCAAATTCACCATCAAAACCATCAGACATCGTTAACGTCACCATATTTTAGGATGGTACACCTGCAGCGTCCAGTCAGTATAGTTATTGTCACAACATTTAGCGCAGTCTCCATGTGCAAGGTACTTACTCTAAAAATTAAAGGCCAGTAATATTTTTACAAAGACACTTTGTCTTCAGACCAAGTGCGTTAAACTGAACTAAAAACACACATTGATTGTTTTATTAAATGGATATTATTAGCTATTCAAAAATGACTAATGATGAAAGAGATATTGGATATATAATTTTCCTAGTGGATTTACATTACATTGTTGTTTCAGAAGACTTTTTTATATTCAAGGATGGTCTATTGTGCTATTGATGGTATTTATTCTTTGCAAATAATTGAAATACCCGTTATATTATATTAAAAATAATATGCAGTCGTAGTACTCCAAATCGGTTGCTGAATGAAATAAACAGGTAAACTAAAAACACTGTGGTTGGTACAGTTTGTGAGGAATGTATATGACAGTAAAATGGTTTTAATTTTTCTTTAATTTGAACGTATATTCAAATAGCTAAACATTCACATTGTATTTAGCCGACAAAATATTATTGCATATTTTTTGTTGAATGAAACTGGAAAACTATTGCCTGTACATAGAGAGGATTTACGCTCGGATATTTGCCACTCATCACTAAAGGTCGTAGGTTGTTATAACAAATAAAACCTAAGGCGTTTCAGCCAAACCTTGGATAAAAATATATTCTAGAGAATACTTTAGTTTTTCAGATTTGGGCTTAAAGTTGTGATAAACATGGAGAATAGAAAAAAAGGACATAGTCGGCACACTACTAACCAACAAAAAAGAATTCAATTTTCGGACCCCAAAAGATTCGGAAAACAAAAAGGAAGTGGAATTGCAATACAGCTTCCTGTTTCTGCTACGGAATTCTTACTAAAGGTTCATATATGTTATATTATATTTCTATAATATATTTCCTTAACTTTCTTTGCATTAGCTTTGTAAATTGTATCCATTTGTTTTTCCTAATACGCGGTATTTCAGTGTCATTTAAATTGTCCAAATTGACTCATTTTTTAGTATGAGCGTTCCAAAATCATATTTCACTATTGTTGCTTTTTCAAACATAAATTTTTACTGTTTATTACTTTGAAAAATTGGTTTTAAGATAGGAGCACAGATAACTTACTGATTAAAACATGTCACTTTTAAAGGCAACGTTAAATGTCTGTTTGGAGAGGGAAACCTGAATGAATATGTGGAATGAGGCTATTTACAATAAAAGACAACACACAAGACTGTCATAACTCACTTTTTTTGGAACTAACCCTTCACGTCTGATAATTTCCCAGTACGAAGGAAACTTTTCTGGATTGAATCCTAGAAATCTTTAAAAGGTCATTTAAAAGAAGAAACATGTAGAGAAAATTTCATACTCGGCTTTACCAAAGAGGGTTGCTTTTCTATATCAAGCATTTTTTTCTCTAGTGCTATCCTTCCGCTCTTACTAGGGAATCAGACCAACGTAATTGCAATGCGTTACAAACACTGGTATAAATCAAGGTAATGAACTCTTTTAAAACATTTAGTTCACTTTCTATGGGCTAACAACGTACAGCTATAAGTGCATATGCATAAGTTTTGTTATGTTTAGAATATGGTATTTATCTGCATTCATAGTCGTTTTAGGTTATCTTTGGGATATAACATCACACTCTTCTTTTCATACCGACATGTCTTTCTTTGTCTATATTTCAGGTGACCTCTATTCTGGAATTTGAAGAGGACAGAGGAAAATTATTCGAAGCACTCAGAGCTTATCATGAGTGAGTGGTAAAAATACGGTTTTCTCTTTTTAATTACAGCTGAAATCCTTCGCAATCTTCAAAAAGCGGGATTTACTTGCGCATTTTCAATTTTTATATAAAAGTTATTCAGTTTGGAATGCAAATTTATTTTGCTAAAATTGTGCATTGTGAAAGGGCTAATTTCATACCCCTATTTTTTTGCAAAAGCATTTCAAAAAGGCATCTCTTCTGTTGTACCAGCTATAATTTTAACAGCTCACTTGTTAATTTTTTTGCAAAAGCATTTCAAAAAGGCATCTCTTCTGTTGTACCAGCTATAATTTTAACAGCTCACTTGTTAATTTTTGTCCCGGGTAAAGTTGTAACATTCTCAAAGCCTACATAATCCCACCATTACAATTATTAACTTGCAACAAAATGATAAGCATAAATATTTTTTACATTTACATAATCTCTCATATTTCCTGGAGTTCTTGAACTTGCCTTGATCTGCTTGTTATTTTCCGGAGATCTTTNTGCAAAAGCATTTCAAAAAGGCATCTCTTCTGTTGTACCAGCTATAATTTTAACAGCTCACTTGTTAATTTTTTTGCAAAAGCATTTCAAAAAGGCATCTCTTCTGTTGTACCAGCTATAATTTTAACAGCTCACTTGTTAATTTTTGTCCCGGGTAAAGTTGTAACATTCTCAAAGCCTACATAATCCCACCATTACAATTATTAACTTGCACAAAAATGATAAGCATAAATATTTTTTACATTTACATAATCTCTCATATTTCCTGGAGTTCTTGAACTTGCCTTGATCTGCTTGTTATTTTCCGGAGATCTTTTATTTGCATCACTATTAGTTTTGGCTGCTGTGCTTGAAAGAAAAGATTCATGAGGCGTTGTACATCATGCCTATTACGAGCTGTGACAACATGGTCATAAACAAACATACAGTCAATGCCCACTTTCCCTAGATTTCAGGCTTAACAAGCAGGTTGGAGTTATCAAGAGGAGAGCCAGAATAGCCAGAGACAAATTAGGATTGGAAACAAGAGAACCATCAAGGAAAGGTAATTACCGTTGTCAGAAAAATCGGTAGGAAAATTGACAACTTGAGTCAAAGGTTAAGTTAAAAAACTTTGTAAGAATTTCACTTCAGATTCATTAGTGCAACAAAAATTCAACCATTCAGCATAATAGACAATGAAGTCTTCACATATAGATATTGTAGCAACTGGGTGAGATTGAAGTATTTAGTCAATAGAATTAGGAATAGCATTTAGAACAAAAAGGTCAACGGTAGATGAAGATTGATAGAGGAACAAATATACATAGTAAAATAAATCAATACAAGATGCAAGCAGATAAAGTAATTTTGGGTGCTTTCAAGCTAAGCCACATGTGCAATAGGCCAAGAATTTTGTTCAGGGATAGTTAGGCCATGCATATGTCGATCAGAGTCCTTATGAAAAATAGGAAGGTAACCATCATAAGGAAAGCCGGAGTTATTCATATCGTCTTAGAGATTATTTTCATGGAAACCAAGAGTATTGAGAGAGTTATCCTTAGAAAAGACTGAACGAATTAACGCTGGAACGAAGGCTCTGTATATTAGTAAAACCATTCATAAAGGCTTTTGTCATTAAAGTAAATATGGTTTATTGAAAGATAATTTTCTGATTATTGTTATGACTAAAATAAAATAATTAGAGACAAAGATACTTTGTAACCAATCAGGAATCTAAAGTGTGACTAAAGAAACCTATTTGTTTAATAGTTTGAGCTCAGGATACCCACTGGAAGTAACAGTGGGGATATCAGCCCATAAACGGCATGGCACTACAATTACCTTGATATCATTTAACTGTCAATATAGCAGCCTCTCCAGATGCTACCAAGCTGCCAAGGATTTAGAGCTCTTTATTAGTGGTAAACAGGCACTTCACCAACCTTGTCTGGAAAATCAGAGAACGCCTGAGGACCTCTGAGCCAGACCAATGGGAGAGAAAGGAGTGAAAAGACATGAAAAGGCCAATGGAGGGATTCATTTACTCCGTAAGGTGTTTTTCTTGAGACAGCATCTCTATAAGGGTGGTCAACTATTCCAATAGAAGCTAATCATATGTCAACCTTGTGCTCTAAGGTCTGAGGCTAGACTTTTGAGTACTACACCCTGCACAGGAGTGACCAGGCATTACTTTTGGCAAAGAATATCTTCATTTACTCACGTTAAAACTCCAGATGCAGTTTATGTCATTACCAGAAATCTCCAGATAATACCTTTGCTACTCACTGAATTAATTTCATTGGTGTGGGTAAGGAACAAACAAGTTGCTTCAGTGCTAACTTCAAAGGTGGTCTATTGTGTTTGATCTTAAATATTGAAATTGGACGTCTGTCAATGGAGAAAAAAGGTCCCTTGCTGATGAAACAAATGGAGGATTTGCCAATGACATATAAGGTGGGCATGTCCTTAATTTGTTGTAAAGGATCCCTTGAATCTTGTTCTAAAAGGGCATGACAGGATTTTTGTATCTCATAACCTGAGCAAGGCCTCCCTACAACACAAGCAAAAAAGTTCATAGAACTTACCAAGCAGTTTGTCTTAGTACAATTGATTAAGTTCGGTTAAATATCTTTTTCCAGATGCTTTTCTGCAGTGTGTACACTATCAAGTTTTCTGTTTGCTGAAGTGTAGACTCTGCATCACGTTTTTCTATGACTTGCAGGTACCCAGCAGTATATACAGCAGTTTTGGTCACCATTTTATCTTGGACATAAAATTGTGTAGCTTATTCGACTAAAATCCTCGTATTTTTATCCTTGTCTTTTATAATTTCCCTTGTGATTGATTATGTTATGGTACTCTTCTTTTGTATAGCTTATGTCTTCTTTCTGAATCATTTCATGCACTCCCATGTTTTCCCTGTTGGCTTCTTGATTTCTTCAAGAGGCAAGTTAAAAAATTTACTGCCAAGATCTTTTAAAATTCTCTTCGTTTTGTTCCTTTGATACTGGGAATCTTGAAAAGTTTGCTACTTTAGAGGCAAAATGTCCACCTGGCTTTGTGTTACGCTATTCTGTGTTTAAGCTTGAACCTGAGTCATTGTCACGGCTAAACTCCGTAATGCTTTCTCTCTTTCTATTAATTTACCCTAAAGTCATGGTGTTCCAGGTAGGAGCTAGGGGAAGGAGTAGTTCTTTGCATCAAAAGAGGACTTTAAGTAGATAAAAATGCAGAGATTATGTGGATTGATCCAAGAAATGTCAACGTTTGCATTTTGAGGGCCTCTACAAACTCTTCGAAAGACGTAATGATGGATCGAATTAAACCGAAATGGTCACTAATGTCTATGCATTTTTCCATAAAACCGTTGTGGGATCTTTGTTGACAAATCAAAGTGTACTTTTTAATTTTGAATAAACATAAAGCTGCGAGTCTGGTTTTTGTAGAGTCCTACAGTAAATATAGGTAGCTTTCGGGATCAATGTTATTGGTAGTTGCTCTAAGAGGAGAGTGTACCAACCGGAGCTCCTCTGATATAGTTACCTTCATAGATTTTTTACAAACCACTTGAATATTGGTGTCTTAACATTTGATTCTTTATTTGCTTAATTCCCAATTTGCAAATCAATCAGTGAAAAGGAAGGGAGGGATGGGAAGGGATGGAAGGAAGGGATTCCTTTTCTCTGATTGAAACTTGTGGCGAGATAGTGCCATAATGACCAGTTATGGTCCAGACTTATACTCTTTACCCTGTCAAGTACACCACTGCAGTTCTCCTTCAATGCTTCCTCTACGCCTTCAAATGCTTACTTGATAGAATGCTAGGAGCAGAAACCTTATAAATATTGTCACAACAGTGTTTTGAAACATGTTGTAACTAACAATGTGGATAATGCCCTGTTTTAGCATAAATCTTGTCTACCTAT
The DNA here is from genome assembly GCA_003991215.1 of Morbakka virulenta. Taxonomy (NCBI): domain Eukaryota; kingdom Metazoa; phylum Cnidaria; class Cubozoa; order Carybdeida; family Carukiidae; genus Morbakka; species Morbakka virulenta. Next base: position 1,708,819 of record RDPX01000023.1, read on the forward strand.
TAATACCCAGTTCAGTCAAGGCTGTAATTATCCATTATTTATTATAACTGACAGGATAAAAATCGTATTAAATTCATTTCCTCTTTTAGAGTTGTCAAGAATCTGATCTTAAGAGGGAGAGAGAGAGAGAGAGAGAGAGAGAGAGAGAGAGAGAGAGAGAGAGAGAGAGAGAGAGAGAGAGAATCGGCTTATTTCAACAAAGTAGAAAACGGAAATCTTATTTTTTTTCTTTGCAGATCACGGAAAGTAAAAAGGCTGGTGAGGGATTTAAAAATTATTTTAAACAATTCCAAAAGGTACCCTCTATTCAAAGAAATAAGGTAAGTCATACTAGCTCACTTCTAAAACTGCAAATATTTTTCTTTGAAAAAAGGATCGTGTTTATAACAAATAGGGGATATTTGGTAATCAAAGAAACTTTATTTATGAAAATAATCCAATAAAACTGTTAAAAAGCTAAAAAACGGAACTTGATACTTGTTCAAAGTAGAAGGGGGACTTGTAAGATGTGCACGTGCTCATTGAATATTCATGAATGTGTGTCCAGCATTAAACTAACTTTGTTTTATTTAGTTGTCTATAAATTGTATTTGAATTTAATAATGGTGGTAAGTTAATTGTTATACCTGATACAGATACTTATTTCTTGTCACCAGAATCAGCGATATTTCATAATTCAAACTTTATATGTGCTATGAATAAAGCTACAATGTTATATTCTGCATAATAATTGTTTCTTTGATAATTAACTCAGTACTGATGCCATACAAATTGGAACTTAAACCTAACTGTAAATTAAATGAAGTAGTGTGTTTTGATGTTTTGACGTAGTGATAAATACGTTCCCACCTTATACAGTACATTCAAATCACATGCCACGTTTTTAATAAGGAGTACCTGCATCAGCTGATATGGTACACAAAAGCTAATCCATAGATAAAAGTATGTAGGAATATCCTGGCATTTGTTTAATTTCCATAAAATATTGGCTTCAAAATGTCTACGGAGGCAAACCAGGGAGCAACTACTTCTCAACTTTTTTTGGGAAATGAGGCCCATCTCATTTCTTAAATTGCCATCCACGTTTTAGCAGCAACCGACTCTCCTGGGTCCAAATATCAGTTTTACAACGGGCACTACAATTTTACTAAAACAAATAATTTGTTACTGTTCACGTTGTTTAAACCCACAGTTTGATGCATTATTAGGGTTTTGCACCGTGTTTTCTGACGTCAAATGGGCTCAAAATCAAGCTGTTTTAACATTTTCCCCGACCCATTCTAGTACTTTTTGTGTAATATCAGTTTATATTTGATTAACACTGAGGCCTAAGCTTCAGTGTTATCCCTCCTAAAGAGTGCTTACTATTTAGCAGAGATCACAAATACGTAAATAAATAATTCTGATCTCTTTATTTCTTTATTTCCTCAGTCAAATCCAGTATTAACTTTAGTAAAAATTACAATGTAACATTCTGCCTAAAATATATTAAGTATCTGTTGCTACAGTCAGTTTGATTTCGTATTCTAGGTCACTTATTCCTCAGGAACATCTCTTTGCCTATGATAAGCTTACTGAAGGAGCAAGGTAATACTCCCATAGTCGTTACGACATTTAGTTTTGCTGCAGAATTGTTTCACATAATCAATGTTTTTTCTAATGTTTTGTAATTTCATCCCTAATGTGTTTATCTAATTTGAAGAATTCGTAGGTCACCATCGCCTTAAATTTCACTTTCCGTCAAGAAGAGAAATTTCAGCTTTTATTTCATTAAAAGTTGTGTCACACCTTAATTTTAATACTGCTTAAAGCTTGTTATTCCCAAGGTCTTTTTCTACTTACCCTATTTATTTCTTCCTAAACCATCATCAGTGGCACTGCAACAATCTCTTCTCGTACAAACGTTTTTGGTAATCTTGCGCCAAATTTTCTATATCAGACCTTCTTTTCTTCTTTCGTAGTTTTTCACTTAATAGCCTCTTATCAGCCTTCATTGAATCATACTGTGACATAAAGGCTATGACATAAAGGCTTGAATACAATATTTTGGCAGGACCAAAAGAAGTCAAGTCTGGTCAACCGGGCCTAACGAAAAATACGATGTGAACTACCAATAAATAAAAACCTGGTAAATTCTTAGTCATCATATAACTATGCTTGTGAAATAAAATACACCGAGCGAATCTTTGTTTTTCAAATCAAATGTCTAAATGTTTGGTTATTAGCGCTTCTGTATTGTTCCTTTTCCCGTAGTAATGGTAGCCATCTTATACTATTCAAAGCCGTTCATTCATGTACGCTGGCTTTCGTGTAAGTAAGTCACTCTGCTTCCATACCAATAAATTTTTATCCCCTGGCTGCAACCAATTACACTCAGTAGTTCTCCTTTAAACGCTAGCGTAAGCGCTTTACCTCACTTCTGGATCTTTTAATGGTGTTGGTGGAGTCGCTTTGTTTTCTGTTTTATTCCATGGACCAATTCTTGCATATTTTTCCTGGAGGGTTGTTGAAACGATTAATGTGTAATATTGACGTCATTTCTGACACACTATTTTATCAGGTCTTCTATTACAAGCATTACGTTAAAAAATAATCTCTAAATTCTACATTTTCGGGCTTCCTTTTGGTTGCTGTAAAAGAGTTCTGATTTGTGTATATACTTGCGCCAGATTATAATTTAGCGATTTCCTCCAAAGACGGATCAAGTGTTTTCACAATTCGAAAGCGAAAACGTCAAATTTTTAGCTCAATTTTTTTGTGAATTAAAAGAAATACGTGTCCAATACAAAAAATGAATATTAGATTTCAAGCGAAAATGTCATAAAAGTTATTCAATTTATTATTGAAATCAAAAAATTTATGGGAAAGCCAATTTATCTAGAACGTACCAAAGACGGAATATTGATTTTGGAGTCAGTAAAAGATTACATCTTAAGAGACAGATGGATCCAGAATATTTACTGACAGTTGAAAGGGGAAAATTTTCTGAAACATGGGGTTTTATAGCAGAAGCTAATCTAATTCGGCCAGAAACGCTTAATCTATCGAATTATTCAATTCACTTGAAAAGGGAGATATTTATTTGTTCAAAATTAAGTAAGAAGAAAATTTTGTTGCTCACAATGTTTGGCGATAAAAGAGTTAGTTACCTAGGCTAGTTTTGATAATAAGTTATAACATCATCACTAGCCTGAAAAACCAAATCGGAAAACTGTCTGAACTTTCTTTATATATCTCAACAAATTCAGTTTACTGTTCTGTTAACTTAACAACTTGTTTTAATCCGTACTCTCTTTAAAGCTATGAATTGATTCTCTTTTTTGCCTGGACCCTGTTAGAAACGTCTTCTCCAAAAGTTTAATTCACCGATGCAAAGCTATGTTAGCCTTTGCAAGTATATCACGGTCATGAATGCCTTTGTTTTGATTAATGAGTTTAGGATCACATTTCAAAGGTTTTTATCACTTCAAATTCCACTCACTTTCTCCCAAGCAAAAGACTTCCATTTTGGAAAGCCTGTGACAATGTTGATTTCTGGAGTCAATAGTGTTGATTGCGCAACTTCAGACTTGAGTTGCATCGGCAGACAAATACTTTTCAGACATTTGGACTACATAAGGGACTAGAGGGCAGTGCTTCATTGTAAATAACTGTCAAACAACAAACCAAATGTGTTTTTGGTTCGATGGATCCTGGCGTGCATCACAAGACAATAGGACAATCTAATTGTGGGTTTAGATCAGGTAAGAAACATGATTGAAAGGAATTTGAATGAAATAAAGTGAATTATGGAATAGATAAAATAGATTTAGCCTGGAGGGACCAGTAGATGACCATCCAACCACCAAAAAACGTACTCGTTTCTTATACTAATTTTCGAAAATGGGCTTCAAACATTGCATCTTCCTAAAAGTTAAGGACTCGCTGGTTTTTTTATCATATCCCTTATATATTGGCTGGTATTGACTATCGATAATGGTGACTAACGTTTTGTTGGAAAAATATAGTTGTGCCTCTCTCCACAGTGGTTATAGTTTCAAGGACTGGAAAATTGTATTCGTGGACTTTGTCCATAAGCAATACACATTTGGCAGTCTATAGATACGTCATCTATCCAATGGGTTTTGTAGAATCACAGCAAGGAAAGCCATGGTTTTGTTATTGTTTATGTCTTAAGTGAGATAATGTTTGACATGGGAATTACCAGCTCAGAATAAGAAACACGACTCAAGTGGATTGTCATCAATAAGCAGTGGCGGCTTGGATATTATGTATAATGTTGCATATGAAAGGATACGAGAGGAGATCAAGGATACGCAGTTTGTAGCCACTATCTCAGACNTCCACAGTGGTTATAGTTTCAAGGACTGGAAAATTGTATTCGTGGACTTTGTCCATAAGCAATACACATTTGGCAGTCTATAGATACGTCATCTATCCAATGGGTTTTGTAGAATCACAGCAAGGAAAGCCATGGTTTTGTTATTGTTTATGTCTTAAGTGAGATAATGTTTGACATGGGAATTACCAGCTCAGAATAAGAAACACGACTCAAGTGGATTGTCATCAATAAGCAGTGGCGGCTTGGATATTATGTATAATGTTGCATATGAAAGGATACGAGAGGAGATCAAGGATACGCAGTTTGTAGCCACTATCTCAGACAATACAAGTGATGTTGGTACCTGCAAAATGTACTTGTTCTGCGATATGTAGTGGAGACTATGGTAGCGGAACGTTTTTGGTCCTTTGATCAATTTGTGAATGCTATTAATTGACCAGTGCTATGATGGTGCTTCTTTTATGAGTGGTGATTGGGGTGGCGTACACCAAAGCAAGCATATCCAAATGCATATTACATACATGGTTATGCACATTGACTCAACGTAGTCCTCCAACAGGTTGTGTCCACCATAACTAAAGTGCCTATTATTATTTGCCAACCTTATTGGATTTTCAGTCTTTTTTGCCCATTCCAACAGAAGGATTTAGATGTTGTTGAAATTTAGAACATAAAATGAATTCTGTAAGCTTGTTTATAACATGGTGAAACTGTAGTTTGTGCTCTTCATAAAAATTACTGACATTCAAATGCCAATCCATTCACAAGTCATGTTAGTGCAATCTAGAAGAATTGTTAAAATTAATATGTGTAAAATTTGTTTATTTAGCTCACACTTAGATATCAGGGAAGAAAGAGGTAGTTCAATAGGGAAAAAATACCTCTCAACAAGTATACCATGTTTGTTTCAGGTATTTCAGGAGTTTAAAAATCAAAAACGCAATTTTTTTTCTGAAGTTGAACTTATGTATTTCTTTTGTAGGATTTGTAATGAAAAACATGCAGAAGAAACCTGCCTTCTGCTCAAAACATGTTTATAATGATTAATATTCAATATGTGACCCAAAGGCTTCTTTAAATCTGCTCTTGTTTTACATGAAAGTACGTAGTTTTCCTAAATAAATCCTAAAAGGGAATAGGTTTTTTAGTTTTTGAAAAAACCCGATAATTTCCCCTTTGAATTAGAATAGAATTAAGGTATTATTAATAGCAATATCAACGAAGAAAAACGACAGGTTTGTTTCGATAGAATGAACTCAAAAAACCTAGGTCTCTCTTGATGTAAAATATAATTTGCTTAATTTCCTTTCTAGAATGTCACTACTCTCATTCGAGTTTTAATTTAAATTTATGAACTTAATAAGCAAGTATGGTTTTTTTTGAAGTGGGAATTTTTAGGATCGGTGTTTATGACAGAAGGCATGTTCTTCAAGAATTTTTCAGGTTTATCTTCTAGTAATACTGAAAGTATTCGAATTGGTTTTAGAACTGGAGAAAGAATAATTAGAGTCAAAAGACATGGAAATGAAAGTCTTGGATTAAAATTTAAAGGAGGTTGGTCAATTTAATATAATTTTTTTTCTGACTTTATAATATAATCATTTCTTAGTCATCATTAGTGTGAGTTCTACCTTATACATTCCCCTCGTAAAAACTCTACAACAGAACTATCAATATACTATTTCCAAGGATGAATAATTAAGCGGACGCCGAAAACTATAGTTATTTAAGGCTATTCTCCACGCGTCGAAAAATTCCGAGCGAAGTTGATATTTTCGATCGAACTTTTTCGTACGAAATTTATTTTAATCTCCACGGAGTAAAAAAAGGCGCAATTTTTCATTTTATTTTTCTATATTCAATATGGCTGATGAAAACATGAGACGTTTACTTCTTGTTCGTAAATTAAACTTATTGAAACTGTTGCTTTATTATCGAATGAAAAGGAACAAACCTAAAAAAAGAAAATATTGGGTACGCAAGATTTATAGTGAAAGGGAGACAAAAGGCGAATTTCACCTTCTCGTAAAAGATTTAAGATTACACGACCAGGAATACTTTTTTCGCTGCTTCAGGATGTTACCTTCTACATTTGAAGAACTTTTGAGTTGGATCGCATCAAACGTTGACTGATTGCTATTATTTGCCATTTTCTTTATTATTATTATATCGTGCTTTGACGCTTCAGCATGAAAAATCAAAATGTCTCCTTTTTTAATTATTTGTATAATGCACGAACAAGCAACTTTCTGATTGGTTTTGATGAAACTTAATCTTTTCTGATTGGCTTGCGTAAAATTTCTGCCGCGAAAAAGTAGAACCTCTTCCAACTGCTTTCCAATGTCGGTCGAAAAGAAAAATTCTTATATCACGTGTCAAAACAAA